>JAFDUT010000471.1:0-21046 GCA_017309665.1 Coelopa frigida
TGAGCAGGGTTCGTAAAATATCTCTCAAAAACTCTAATCTTTCGTTTTTCATCATAAAAAAACTATCATCAATGATGAAAAATTAATTCTTTTCGTGAACGATGCAATTGTTTCTCATCGCAAATAAAAAATTAATATCGTTTGCGACGTGTAAAAGTTCTGTCCGCGGTCGAACTTATCATTAGCAGTTAAAATATTTTTATCATGTAAGATTCTCATCGATCGCGTACTAGAACTTCTTTCTACGCAAATATTTTTTTTATTTTGATCGAGAAATAAAAGTACTTTTCGCGAACAGAACAACATTTCTGCGCGAACAAGAAGAAATATCTTTTGCGATAAACGTTTTTTCACTGCGAAAACGTTTTTGTTTCTCCGCGAAAACGTTTGTCCTCCGCGAAAACGTTTTCGATTTTTTCGCGAAAACTTTTTTATCTCTACATGAAAACGTTTTTTATCTCAGTTAAAAATATTTTATCATGTAAGATTCTCATCGATCGCGTACTAGAACTTCTTTCTACGCAAATATTTTTTTATTTTGATCGAGAAAATAAAAGTACTTTTCGCGAACAGAACAATATTTCTGCGCGAACAAGAAGAAAATATCTTTTGCGATAAACGTTTTTTCACTGCGAAAACGTTTTGTTTCTCCGCGAAAACGTTTGTCCTCCGCGAAAACGTTTTCGATTTTTTCGCGAAAACTTTTTTTATCTCTACACGAAAACGTTTTTTTTTTTCTCTACACGAAAACGTTTTCAGCGTCAAATGAATGATTCCAAGAATTTGTTCGCGATGGTTCTGCATTCGCCGATCAACGGTCGAGCTCATTTCTTGTGAGTTAGGTAGGTAGATATGTGGGTGTAGGTACAGTTTTTGGCAACGAAAAGAGTCCTACCTGCAGGATAGGAACTTGAATGAATACTTCATACATTACTTCAATGTCATTCATATAACCCTTTTTGTTCTCAAAAATGCAAAATACAGTTTTAATATTTATTGAAAGAAAATCTACAATTTGTTTAGTTCATATTTTTCTATTTCTACAAATAACTATTTACGTCCCATCTTTAAGTTAGATCAGGATTATTCATTGTTTTGCTTCACTCGACATGTTCTCAATTTCTTTACCAATACCGTACGTACCTACCTAACGAATCGCAAAGAACGAGCACAACAGGCAAAAGCAGAACCATCGCGAACCAATTCCATTCCTTCATTCATTCATTCGCTGAAAACGTTTTCAGGTAGAGAAAAAAACGTTTTCGTGTAGAGAAAAAAAACGTTTTCGTGTAGAGATAAAAAACGTTTTCGTGTAGAGATAAAAAACGTTTTCGAGATGAAGAATAAACGTTTTCGAGGAGACAAAACGTTTTCGCGAAAAAAAACAAAAACGTTTGATCGCAAAAGATATTTTCTTCATGTTTGCGTAGATATTTTGTTTTGTTTGCGGAGAAAAAAACGCTTTGTTCGCCGACAATATTTATTACTTGTTCGCGTAGAGATATTGTTTTGTTCGCGACAAGTATTTTTATTTTCACGAAAAAATAAAAGAATTTGTTTGCGTACAAAATGGTTTTTGTTCGTGAACGAAAGTTTATCTTTGCGATGAAGAACTGTTGCGAACAAATTTTTTTATCGTAACATATATTTATCGTTTAAGATAAATATAAAATTTTCTTCAAAGATAAATATTAATGAAAGATTTGAAAAAAAAAACGTTTTCGGACCCCTGCTCATGAGTCAGACAGATTTACACGGCCGTCTTGCGAGATGGGCTTTAAAATTACAGGGATTTAATTTCACCATTAAGCATAGAAAGGGAAGTCAAAATATTGTTCCAGATTCACTTTCTCGTATTTATTCCGAATATAATGATGAAATTGAAGTCGATGATACGATTGAGATCGATCTAAATTCAGAGGAATTTAAATCATCAGAGTATCGAGATCTGATTGCGAAAATTGAAAATAAACAACATATGTTTCCTGATTTGAGAATTATTGATAACTTTATATATAAACGTGTTGATCACGCAACAGGTGATGTTCTTCAAGAACAAATGTCATGGAAATTATGGATTCCAAATCAAATGACAGATACAATTATTTCTCGTGCTCACGATCACCCACTTTGCGCTCATGGAGGCGTTGGTAAAACTTTACATCGCGTAAGAAATTCTTCTTTTGGCCGAAAATGACAAAACAAATTCGAGATTACGTTTTGGCTTGTGAGATTTGCAAGCAGACGAAAGCTCCAAATCAAGTGTTGAGAACACCACTGGGTAATCAAGTTACCTCAGATCGAGTCTTTCAGAGACTTTATTTAGACTTACTTGGACCATATCCAAGATCACGTTCTGGTCATATTGGTATTATTATTGTTTTAGACCATCTCTCAAAATTTCACTTTCTCGAACCTATCAAGAAGTTCACAACTGATGTGATAGTTGAATTTCTTGAGAAACGTATTTTTCATATTTTTGGAGTTCCTGAATCGATTACGACAGACAATGGAGTTCAGTTTAAGTCCTCATTGTTTGCAAAATTTTTGAAAAGTTATGCAGTTTTTCATAATTTAACAGCGATTTATTCTCCGCAAGCAAATGCGAGCGAACGCGTTAACACTGGAAGAAAACTATATTGCGGTTTTGCCACACATTTGCCGAGTCATCCACTTTTGATCGCAATCCAGCTAATTTTAACACCAGTACACTGGACGAAACCCTGCTGTGCCACAACCTCTTATTCGGAACATCGTCAGAAGAATTAATCAAAATTTTCCATTCATGTTGGCCACAGAAGCACCCTCAGGATAAGTTTGAGAATCATCAGTCTAAGTAACGAAAAGTCTCATGTTCTGCTTAATCAAAGCATTCGAAATTGTTTAGAAATTTTCCCGAAAACTAAATGTTTCATAGTTTAATGATTTCAAAACTTTATTTTATTTATAAACGTTAAATTAATATTATATATTGCATATCAAATTTAATTATTGCCTAAATTTGTATTTAATGGATTATAAATATTTATGAATTCATATTGGATTTAAATTTAATTACGAATTAAACATTTTTTTTTTAAATTGTTCGTAAAAATAACTACAAAAAAGAATGGGTTAGGAGAAAAATAAGTTCAAAAAAAATAAGTTTATTCTATAATAACAATTTATATGCGGTGTTTATACAAATTTCCGAAACAACAACACCTAACATGAAAGAAGTTTAGTCTACAAATAATTAATATAATATCTCAAATTATTTAAAATTACTTAAAATTTATATCATAGAAATTATAATTGCACATTGGTATCACAGAACAATCTCACAGCTCGAAAGGAGGAGACACATCGGCAGCAGCGAAAGATCTTTCGGCGCCTCACCGATACAATAACTGGTAATTTAAAGTGCGTAAGTGAGATTCAATTTTTTTTTATGATAGTCATTGTTGTTGTTTAGTGCAACCTCTTCGTCGGCAACGTACTTCGGCTGCAGTCGCGCCTAACGATTGTTCTCGCTTTCGTCGAGAGTACTCCGAGCGAAGCAATAACTTGGTGAGAGACTTCGAGTCGGTTTTCGTTGACACGAGAGAGAAAGAAGCACAAAGTAAAGTTTCAGTTTTTCTATAATCAAAATATTTTTTTTTCATTTATATTTATAAAAGTACATTTTTTTATACACCCCGTTACGATATCCCAAATTTAATTACATTTCATAACTTGTTTTTCTCCTCTCTTGTCATAATTTAAAAAGAGAACGAAATTTTTTGTTTTTGGTTATTTAATATGAATTCATTCCAAGGTTGGTTTGTAACCTTGCTAAGATCACCCATTGTGAATAGATTACATTTTTTTTATCAATAAATTTTTCTAATTTTTAATATTTGTTAAAATGAATAACTAACGTGTTATTTTTGAATGGTCTAAGGAAAGGAGTTCTAGGTTCCGATTTAGGTTTTTGGGAGTTTTGGTAAAAGAAAAATTACCATCAAAACTCACGGTTGGAAAGGGTTTAGAATGGCGTGAGCATTACATCTTCGCTCACAACAGGCTCTCTCTCTCTCTCACGGTTACAAGCATTTATGTCTCCGCACCCGTGGTTCCCTTTAATTGATTTTTCTTTTTTTTTCTTCTCGCACGTGAATTATTAATTTTGTAATTTGCGATTCGTAGTCTGTGCAAGATCCCACCCAACATCTCCCGAACTGCTAGCATCTAGACAAACCAGCACGTGCACCGGCACCTATCTGCGAATCCGAGACGATGTTTGAGAATGGCTCAAAGCTCGTTAGCCACATATTAGCCACGGCGAAAACGATCAGTGAAAACTGTTTAATATGGAGCCCAAAAGGAAGCCAAACATCATAGTTGACAAAGGCTGAAAGTTGCCATTTCTGTCTCAACATCAATTTGCCTTAAGAAAGCAAAAACAAATGATTACAAGTTACTCAGAAATAGAGTAATCATATCAAACATCGGGAACTCTGTAGCCACCAAGAGCGTTGTGAGGGGCACTCCGCAAGGTGGAGTCCTCTCTTCTCTCCTATGGAACCAAATGCTCAACGAGCTGCTGATGGCGCTCAGATCCCACGGTGTCATCGCCTTGGCAGACAATGTCGCTTTACTGTATCTATCAAATTCCTGAATGCCATCTCTGGGAGAATTGAAGACGCCCTGATTCTACTATCTGAGTGGTGCCTCTCGAGTGACCTACGCGCCAGATCCAGACAAAACGGACCCCTGTTCCCGCTACCGCTACTCAACAGAGTGAAACTGAAATGCCGCACAGTACTAAACGAGCTTGCGTAATTCTACCCAGTCAATGTTATCTGGGTTCCGGACATAGGGATATACCAGGAAACTGTGTGCAGGACGAGCATGGCACGGTGAATCCTAACATACTTAGGACTCCTGACTCTCTTAACCCCAGAAGTTCATGCATATTTTTGTTGCGTAAAAGTCATACTTCATCGAATAGACGACGCTGCTGTTTAAATGGATAAAGAAGATGACTTTCGCATGGAAAATTACAAAGCTTAGTAGATTTGAGAACATGTCGAGTGAAGCAAAAAGTGGCTAATATACTTTCTAATTGGCATATAAAATTTGGAGGAGAAGATGAAGAACATTTGTCTGTAGATAATTTCCTTTACAGAGTTCATGCGTTAACCAATCAAAGTTTACGTGGAGATTTTGAGTTGTTGTGTAGCCATATTCATATTTTGTTTACCGGTAAAGCCGTCGATTGGTTTTGGCGATACCATCGTCAAGTCGACAGAATCGAATGGTTACCTCTTTGTCGAGAGTTAAGGAACCAATTCCGTGATAAAAGTACAGATTTCGATATCCGAGAATGATTCGCAGTAGAAAACAACGATCAAAACGAAAAGTTTGATGTATTTTATGAAGAAGTTTTGAAGCTTACAGATCGTTTAGAAGTTCGTTTAGATGGTTATGATTTGGTTGAGATTTTAAAACGTAATTTAGTCCAGACGTAAGAAAAGAAATTTTGCATTTTCCCATTTCACACCATTTCAAACAGCTTAGAGAATTGTTAAACAAACATGAAATTCTTGAAGAAGAATTAAATCGTTTTTTCTTCAAACCGTCCGTTTTCCAATCGAAGAAATATTTCCGAAGTTGAGCAATAGGGACAGGAGATGAAGAAATGGAAATTCAAGAAATCCGTTCAAGAAGGGCATAAATTTGAAGATTGTCTCTCAGAGACAAAGATATTTTGCTATGGTTGCGGTGCAGCAAATGTGTACAAGCAAAAATGTCTCACCTGCAATTCAAAAAACTTACCTCGTCCGAGTGCACCGAAACCTCAGTCACACTCGAAAGCAACCCAATATTAACGAAATCCATTTGAATGTCAAACAGATCCGTCCGATATCAATTGTCCGTCCGATAATAATATAAAAATCTTACTAGCAATCAATCAACAACAAAAACGTCCGTCAGCAATAATTTACAACCTAGTTACCATTTTAAGCCATACCATGTCCGATTAAGTGAATATAAAGAAGCCCGGAAGAGAATTTTTCTCAGTGAAATTATTTCAACATGCAAAAGATAATCAATAGATCAACGAAACGTCTTCGAAAATTTTGGAAAACAATTAAGTCTGCAAGAAGATATATTTGTTCAACGGTTTTTAATGATAGACCCAAACATGATTTGAGAGTAAAAATATTGGATGATGAAGTAATGGGATTGATAGATACAGGTGCTAATGTTTCTTGCATAGCTTCTGATTATGCCAACAAACTTTCTGAATGATAATAAATTCCCATTTAAAAAGTTTAAAGTTTCTTTTGAAAACCGCAGATGGAAAAAAGAATTTCGCTGTTGGCAGCGTAACAAGTGAAATTACTTTTCAGAATCAAAAGCATGAATTGAAACTTTTTAATAATTCCATCTCTCACTCAAAATTTGTATTAGGCATTGATTTTGTAAAAACTTTTGGTTTAGCCAAAGATATTTTTTGGTCAAAATCAAGTGTTGCCAACACAACTTGATCTTGAAGAATTGCATGGAGATTCAAACATGCATAAGTTATCTCATGATGAAAGAGAACAGCTGAACGCGGCAATTCTTTTGTTTCCGTCCTTTGCGAAGGAAGGACTAGGAAGAACTTCGTTAGCATCTCATTTATAGATACTGGTGATAATAACCCATAAAACAACGACACTTTTCGGTTTCTCCAGCAGTGGAAAAGCTCTTGTTCGCTGAAATCGATAGGATGATTTCTCTTGGTGTAATTGAAGAATCGCAAAGTCCTTGGTCATCTCCAGTAGCCTTGATAGTAAAGCCAGGGAAGGTAGGATTATGTTTAGACGCTCGTAAGATTAACAGTATCACCGTTAAGGATGCATATCCTTTACCCCTTATTGATGGCATCCTCAGTCGTTACCAAAAGCAAAATTCATTACCATTGGAGGAAAGTTCCAAAGAAAAAACTGCGTTTATGATTCCTAACTTTATCAGTTTGTCACAATGCCATTTGGCTTGTGTAACGCTCCACAAACGATGTCCAGATTGATGGATAAAGTGATACCTGCACACTTACGTACGCAAGTATTTGTTTACCTTGATGACTTGTTGCTCATCACATAAACCTTTAATGAACACATCATGGTTCTACAGGAAGTCGCCTTGTGCATAAAACGCGCCAAAATTAACAATAAATATTGAGAAAGTAAATTTCTGCTGAAGGAAGTGAAATATTTAGGTCACATAATAGGAAATGACGAAGGTGCTGAGGTGGCGATTGCGTTTATGTCGCACAAATTCAATCCGGCTTAGAGAAACTATTCAGTTTCAGAACAAGAATGTTTGGCTGCGGTCTTAGCCATTAGAAATTTCGTGCATATATCGAAGGTCACGAGTTTGAGGTCATTACCGATCACTCCTCACTCAAGTGGCTCATGAGCAGGGTTCGTAAAATATCTCTCAAAAACTCTAATCTTTCGTTTTTCATCATAAAAAAACTATCATCAATGATGAAAAATTAATTCTTTTTCGTGAACGATGCAATTGTTTTCATCGCAAATAAAAAAATTAATATCGTTTGCGACGTGTAAAAAGTTCTGTCCGCGGTCGAACTTATCATTAGCAGTTAAAAATATTTTTATCATGTAAGATTCTCATCGATCGCGTACTAGAACTTCTTTCTACGCAAATATTTTTTTTATTTTGATCGAGAAAATAAAAGTACTTTTCGCGAACAGAACAACATTTCTGCGCGAACAAGAAGAAAATATCTTTTGCGATAAACGTTTTTTCACTGCGAAAACGTTTTTGTTTCTCCGCGAAAACGTTTGTCCTCCGCGAAAACGTTTTCGATTTTTTCGCGAAAACTTTTTTTATCCTACTGAAAAAAACAGAAACAATCTCTACACGAAAACGTTTCAGCGTCAAATGAATGATTCCAAGAATTTGTTCGCGATGGTTCTGCATTCGCCGATCAACGGTCGAGCTCATTTCTTGTGAGTTAGGTAGGTAGATATGTGGGTGTAGGTACAGTTTTTGGCAACGAAAAGAGTCCTACCCTGCAGGATAGGAACTTGAATGAATACTTCATACATTACTCAATGTCATTCATATAACCCTTTTTGTTCTCAAAAATGCAAAATACAGTTTTTAATATTTATTGAAAGAAAATCTACAATTTGTTTAGTTCATATTTTTCTATTTCTACAAATAAACTATTTACGTCCCATCTTTAAGTTAGATCAGGATTATTCATTGTTATTGCTTCACTCGACATGTTCTCAATTTCTTTACCAATACCGTACGTACCTACCTAACGAATCGCCAAAGAACGAGCACAACAGGCCAAAGCAGAACCATCGCGAACCAATTCCATTCCTTCATTCATTCATTCGCTGAAAACGTTTTCAGGTAGAGAAAAAAAACGTTTTCGTGTAGAGAAAAAAAACGTTTTCGTGTAGAGATAAAAAACGTTTTCGATGTAGAGATAAAAACGTTTTTCGAGATGAAGAATAAACGTTTTCGAGGAGACAAAACGTTTTCGCGAAAAAAAACAAAAACGTTTGATCGCAAAAGATATTTTCTTCATGTTTGCGTAGATATTTTGTTTGTTTGCGGAGAAAAAAACGCTTTGTTCGCCGACAATATTTATTACTGTTCGCGTAGAGATATTGTTTTGTTCGCGACAAGTATTTTTATTTTCACGAAAAAATAAAGAATTTGTTTGGTACAAAATGGTTTTTGTTCGTGAACGAAAGTTTATCTTGCCGATGAAGAACTGTTGCGAACAAATTTTTTTATCGTAACATATTATTTATCGTTTAAGATAAATATAAAATTTTCTTCAAAGATAAATATTAATGAAAGATTTGAAAAAAAAAACGTTTTCGGACCCCTGCTCATGAGTCAGACAGATTTACACGGCCGTCTTGCGAGATGGCTTTAAAATTACAGGGATTTAATTTCACCATTAAGCATAGAAAGGGAAGTCAAAATATTGTTCCAGATTTCACTTTCTCGTATTATTCCGAAATAATGATGAAATTGAAGTCGATGATACGATTGAGATCGATCTAAATTCAGAGGAATTTAAATCATCAGAGTATCGAGATCTGATTGCGAAAATTGAAAATAAACAACATATGTTTCCTGATTTGAGAATTATTGATAACTTTATATATAAACGTGTTGATCACGCAACAGGTGATGTTCTTCAAGAACAAATGTCATGGAAATTATGGATTCCAAATCAAATGACAGATACAATTATTTCTCGTGCTCACGATCACCCACTTTGCGCTCATGGAGGCGTTGGTAAAACTTTACATCGCGTAAGAAATTCTTCTTTTGGCCGAAAATGACAAAACAATTCGAGATTACGTTTTGGCTTGTGAGATTTGCAAGCAGACGAAAGCTCCAAATCAAGGTGTTGAGAACACCACTGGGTAATCAAGTTACCTCAGATCGAGTCTTTCAGAGACTTTATTTAGACTTACTTGGACCATATCCAAGATCACGTTCTGGTCATATTGGTATTATTATTGTTTTTAGACCATCTCTCAAAATTTCACTTTCTCGAACCTATCAAGAAGTTCACAACTGATGTGATAGTTGAATTTCTTGAGAAACGTATTTTTCATATTTTTGGAGTTCCTGAATCGATTACGACAGACAATGGAGTTCAGTTTAAGTCCTCATTGTTTGCAAAATTTTTGAAAAGTATGCAGTTTTTCATAATTTAACAGCGATTTATTCTCCGCAAGCAAATGCGAGCGAACGCGTTAACACTGGAAGAAAACTATATGCGGTTTTTGCCACACATTTGCCGAGTCATCCACTTTTGATCGCAATCCAGCTAATTTAACACCAGTACACTGGACGAAACCCTGCTGTGCCACAACCTCTTATTCGGAACATCGTCAGAAGAATTAATCAAAATTTTCCATTCATGTTGGCCACAGAAGCACCCTCAGGATAAGTTTGAGAATCATCAGTCTAAGTAACGAAAAGTCTCATGTTCTGCTTAATCAAAGCATTCGAAATTGTTTAGAAATTTTCCCGAAAACTAAATGTTTCATAGTTAATGATTTCAAAACTTTATTTTATTTATAAACGTTATAATTAATATTATATATTGCATATCAATTTAATTATTGCCTAAATTTGTATTTAATGGATTATAAATATTTATGAATTCATATTGGATTTAAATTTAATTACGAATTAAACATTTTTTTTTTAAATTGTTCGTAAAAATAACTACAAAAAAGAATGGGTTAGGAGAAAAATAAGTTCAAAAAAATAAGCTTTATTCTATAATAACAATTTATATGCGGTGTTTATACAAATTTCCGAAACAACAACACCTAACATGAAAAGAAGTTTAGTCTACAAATAATTAATATAAATATCTCAAATTATTTAAAATTACTTAAAATTTATATCATAGAAATTATAATTGCACATTGGTATCACAGAACAATCTCACAGCTCGAAAGGAGGAAGGACACATCGGCAAGCAGCGAAAGATCTTTCGGCGCCTCACCGATACAATAACTGGTAATTTAAAGTGCGTAAGTGAGATTCAATTTTTTTTTTATGATAGTCATTGTTGTTGTTTAGTGCAACCTCTTCGTCGGCAACGTACTCGGCTGCAGTCGCGCCTAACGATTGTTCTCGCCTTTCGTCGAGAGTACTCCGAGCGAAGCAATAACTTGGTGAGAGACTTCGAGTCGGTTTTCGTTGACACGAGGAGAGAAAGAAGCACAAAGTAAAGTTTCAGTTTTTCTATAATCAAAATATTTTTTTTTCATTTATATTTATAAAAGTACATTTTTTATACACCCCGTTACGATATCCCAAATTTAATTACATTTCATAACTTGTTTTTCTCCTCTCTTGTCATAATTTAAAAAGAGAACGAAATTTTGTTGTTTTTGGTTATTTAATATGAATTCATTCCAAGGTTGGTTTGTAACCTTGCTAAGATCACCCATTGTGAATAGATTACATTTTTTTTATCAATAAATTTTTCTAATTTTTAATATTTGTTAAAATGAATAACTAACGTGTTATTTTTGAATGGTCTAAGGAAAGGAGTTCTAGGTTCCGATTTAGGTTTTTGGGAGTTTTGGTAAAAGAAAAATTACCATCAAAACTCACGGTTGGAAAGGGTTTAGAATGGCGTGAGCATTACATCTTCGCTCACAACAGGCTCTCTCTCTCTCTCACGGTTACAAGCATTTATGTCTCCGCACCCGTGGTTCCCTTTAATTGATTTTTCTTTTTTTTTCTTCTCGCACGTGAATTATTAATTTTGTAATTTGCGATTCGTAGTCTGTGCAAGATCCCACCCAACATCTCCCGAACTGCTAGCATCTAGACAAACCAGCACGTGCACCGGCACCTATCTGCGAATCCGAGACGATGTTTGAGAATGGCTCAAAGCTCGTTAGCCACATATTAGCCACGGCGAAAACGATCAGTGAAAACTGTTTAATATGGAGCCCAAAAGGAAGCCAAACATCATAGTTGACAAAGGCTGAAAGTTGCCATTTCTGTCTCAACATCAATTTGCCTTAAGAAAGCAAAAACAAATGATTACAAGTTACTCAGAAATAGAGTAATCATATCAAACATCGGGAACTCTGTAGCCACCAAGAGCGTTGTGAGGGGCACTCCGCAAGGTGGAGTCCTCTCTTCTCTCCTATGGAACCAAATGCTCAACGAGCTGCTGATGGCGCTCAGATCCCACGGTGTCATCGCCTTGGCAGACAATGTCGCTATTACTGTATCTATCAAATTCCTGAATGCCATCTCTGGGAGAATTGAAGACGCCCTGATTCTACTATCTGAGTGGTGCCTCTCGAGTGACCTACGCGCCAGATCCAGACAAAACGGACCCCTGTTCCCGCTACCGCTACTCAACAGAGTGAAACTGAAATGCCGCACAGTACTAAACGAGCTTGCGTAATTCTACCCAGTCAATGTTATCTGGGTTCCGGACATAGGGATATACCAGGACAGGACGAGGCATGAGCATGGCACGGTGAATCCTAACATACTTAGGACTCCTGACTCTCTTAACCCCAGAAGTTCATGCATATTTTTGTTGCGTAAAAGTCATACTTCATCGAATAGACGACGCTGCTGTTTAAATGGATAAAGAAGATGACTTTCGCATGGAAAATGTACAAAGCTTAGTAGATTTGAGAACATGTCGAGTGAAGCAAAAAGTGGCTAATATACTTTCTAATTGGCATAAAATTTGGAGGAGAAGATGAAGAACATTTGTCTGTAGATAATTTCCTTTACAGAGTTCATGCGTTAACCAATCAAAGTTTACGTGGAGATTTTGAGTTGTTGTGTAGCCATATTCATATTTTGTTTACCGGTAAAGCCGTCGATTGGTTTTGGCGATACCATCGTCAAGTCGACAGAATCGAATGGTTACCTCTTTGTCGAGAGTTAAGGAACCAATTCCGTGATAAAAGTACAGATTTCGATATCCGAGAATTGATTCGCAGTAGAAAACAACGATCAAACGAAAAGTTTGATGTATTTTATGAAGAAGTTTTGAAGCTTACAGATCGTTTAGAAGTTCGTTTAGATGGTTATGATTTGGTTGAGATTTTAAAACGTAATTTACGTCCAGACGTAAGAAAAGAAATTTTGCATTTTCCCATTCACACCATTCAACAGCTTAGAGAATTTGTTAACAAACATGAAATTCTTGAAGAAGAATTAAATCGTTTTTCTTCAAACCGTCCGTTTTCCAATCGAAGAAATATTTCCGAAGTTGAGCAATTAGGGACAGGAGATGAAGAAATGGAAATTCAAGAAATCCGTTCAAGAAGGGCATAAATTTGAAGATTGTCTCTCAGAGACAAAGATATTTTGCTATGGTTGCGGTGCAGCAAATGTGTACAAGCAAAAATGTCTCACCTGCAATTCAAAAAACTTACCTCGTCCGAGTGCACCGAAACCTCAGTCACACTCGAAAGCAACCCAATATTAACGAAATCCATTGAATGTCAAAGATCCGTCCGATATCAATTGTCCGTCCGATAATAATATAAAAATCTTACCTAGCAATCAATCAACAACAAAAACGTCCGTCAGCAATAATTTACAACCTAGTTACCATTTTAAGCCATACCATGTCCGATTAAGTGAATATAAAGAAGCCCGGAAGAGAATTTTTCTCAGTGAAATTATTTCAACATGCAAAAGATTAATCAATAGATCAACGAAACGTCTTCGAAAATTTTGGAAAACAATTAAGTCTGCAAGAAGATATATTTGTTCAACGGTTTTTAATGATAGACCCAAACATGATTTGAGAGTAAAAATATTGGATGATGAAGTAATGGGATTGATAGATACAGGTGCTAATGTTTCTTGCATAGCTTCTGATTATGCAACAAACTTTCTGAATGATAATAAATTCCCATTTAAAAAGTTTAAAGTTTCTTTGAAAACCGCAGATGGAAAAAAGAATTTCGCTGTTGGCAGCGTAACAAGTGAAATTACTTTTCAGAATCAAAAGCATGAATTGAACTTTTTAATAATTCCATCTCTCACTCAAAATTTGTATTTAGGCATTGATTTTGTAAAAACTTTTGGTTTAGCCAAAGATATTTTTGGTCAAAATCAAGTGTTGCCAACACAACTTGATCTTGAAGAATTGCATGGAGATTCAAACATGCATAAGTTATCTCATGATGAAAGAGAACAGCTGAACGCGGCAATTCTTTTGTTTCCGTCCTTTGCGAAGGAAGGACTAGGAAGAACTTCGTTAGCATCTCATTTTATAGATACTGGTGATAATAAACCCATAAAACAACGACATTTTCGGTTTCTCCAGCAGTGGAAAAGCTCTTGTTCGCTGAAATCGATAGGATGTCTCTTGGTGTAATTGAAGAATCGCAAAGTCCTTGGTCATCTCCAGTAGCCTTGATAGTAAAGCCAGGGAAGGTAGGATTATGTTTAGACGCTCGTAAGATTAACAGTATCACCGTTAAGGATGCATATCCTTTACCCCTTATTGATGGCATCCTCAGTCGTTTACCAAAAGCAAAATTCATTACCATTGGAGGAAAGTTCCAAAAAAAAACTGCGTTTATGATTCCTAACTTTATCAGTTTGTCACAATGCCATTTGGCTTGTGTAACGCTCCACAAACGATGTCCAGATTGATGGATAAAGTGATACCTGCACACTTACGTACGCAAGTATTTGTTTACCTTGATGACTTGTTGCTCATCACATAAACCTTTAATGAACACATCATGGTTCTACAGGAAGTCGCCTTGTGCATAAAACGCGCAAAATTAACAATAAATATTGAGAAAAGTAAATTTCTGCTGAAGGAAGTGAAATATTTAGGTCACATAATAGGAAATGACGAAGGTGCTGAGGTGGCGATTGCGTTTATGTCGCACAAATTCAATCCGGCTTAGAGAAACTATTCAGTTTCAGAACAAGAATGTTTGGCTGCGGTCTTAGCCATTAGAAATTTCGTGCATATATCGAAGGTCACGAGTTTGAGGTCATTACCGATCACTCCTCACTCAAGTGGCTCATGAGCAGGGTTCGTAAAATATCTCTCAAAAACTCTAATCTTTCGTTTTTCATCATAAAAAAACTATCATCAATGATGAAAAATTAATTCTTTTCGTGAACGATGCAATTGTTTCTCATCGCAAATAAAAAATTAATATCGTTTGCGACGTGTAAAAAGTTCTGTCCGCGGTCGAACTTATCATTAGCAGTTAAAAATATTTTTATCATGTAAGATTCTCATCGATCGCGTACTAGAACTTCTTTCTACGCAAATATTTTTTTTTATTTTGATCGAGAAAATAAAAGTACTTTTCGCGAACAGAACAACATTTCTGCGCGAACAAGAAGAAATATCTTTTGCGATAAACGTTTTTTCACTGCGAAAACGTTTTTGTTTCTCCGCGAAAACGTTTGTCCTCCGCGAAAACGTTTTCGATTTTTTCGCGAAAACTTTTTTTATCTCTACATGAAAACGTTTTTTTCTCTACACGAAAACGTTTTCAGCGTCAAATGAATGATTCCAAGAATTTGTTCGCGATGGTTCTGCATTCGCCGATCAACGGTCGAGCTCATTTCTTGTGAGTTAGGTAGGTAGATATGTGGGTGTAGGTACAGTTTTGGCAACGAAAAGAGTCCTACCTGCAGGATAGGAACTTGAATGAATACTTCATACATTACTTCAATGTCATTCATATAACCCTTTTTGTTCTCAAAAATGCAAAATACAGTTTTAATATTTATTGAAAGAAAATCTACAATTTGTTTAGTTCATATTTTTCTATTTCTACAAATAACTATTTACGTCCCATCTTTAAGTTAGATCAGGATTATTCATTGTTTTGCTTCACTCGACATGTTCTCAATTTCTTTACCAATACCGTACGTACCTACCTAACGAATCGCAAAGAACGAGCACAACAGGCAAAAGCAGAACCATCGCGAACCAATTCCATTCCTTCATTCATTCATTCGCTGAAAACGTTTTCAGGTAGAGAAAAAACGTTTTCGTGTAGAGAAAAAAAACGTTTTCGTGTAGAGATAAAAAACGTTTTCGTGTAGAGATAAAAAACGTTTTCGAGATGAAGAATAAACGTTTTCGAGGAGACAAAACGTTTTCGCGAAAAAAAACAAAAACGTTTGATCGCAAAAGATATTTTCTTCATGTTTGCGTAGATATTTTGTTTTGTTTGCGGAGAAAAAAACGCTTTGTTCGCCGACAATATTTATTACTTGTTCGCGTAGAGATATTGTTTTGTTCGCGACAAGTATTTTTATTTTCACGAAAAAAATAAAAGAATTTGTTTGCGTACAAAATGGTTTTTGTTCGTGAACGAAAGTTTATCTTTGCGATGAAGAACTGTTGCGAAAAAATTTTTTTATCGTAACATATATTTATCGTTTAAGATAAATATAAAATTTTCTTCAAAGATAAATATTAATGAAAGATTTGAAAAAAAAACGTTTTCGGACCCCTGCTCATGAGTCAGACAGATTTACACGGCCGTCTTGCGAGATGGGCTTTAAAATTACAGGGATTTAATTTCACCATTAAGCATAGAAAGGGAAGTCAAAATATTGTTCCAGATTCACTTTCTCGTATTTCAGAGGAATTTAAATCATCAGAGTATCGAGATCTGATTGCGAAAATTGAAAATAAACAACATATGTTTCCTGATTTGAGAATTATTGATAACTTTATATATAAACGTGTTGATCACGCAACAGGTGATGTTCTTCAAGAACAAATGTCATGGAAATTATGGATTCCAAATCAAATGACAGATACAATTATTTCTCGTGCTCACGATCACCCACTTTGCGCTCATGGAGGCGTTGGTAAAACTTTACATCGCGTAAGAAATTCTTCTTTTGGCCGAAAATGACAAAACAAATTCGAGATTACGTTTTGGCTTGTGAGATTTGCAAGCAGACGAAAGCTCCAAATCAAGTGTTGAGAACACCACTGGGTAATCAAGTTACCTCAGATCGAGTCTTTCAGAGACTTTATTTAGACTTACTTGGACCATATCCAAGATCACGTTCTGGTCATATTGGTATTATTATTGTTTTAGACCATCTCTCAAATTTCACTTTCTCGAACCTATCAAGAAGTTCACAACTGATGTGATAGTTGAATTTCTTGAGAAACGTATTTTTCATTTTTTGGAGTTCCTGAATCGATTACGACAGACAATGGAGTCCAGTTTAAGTCCTCATTGTTTGCAAAATTTTTGAAAAGTTATGCAGTTTTTCATAATTTAACAGCGATTTATTCTCCGCAAGCAAATGCGAGCGAACGCGTTAACACTGGAAGAAAACTATATTGCGGTTTTGCCACACATTTGCCGAGTCATCCACTTTTGATCGCAATCCAGCTAATTTTAACACCAGTACACTGGACGAAACCCTGCTGTGCCACAACCTCTTATTCGGAACATCGTCAGAAGAATTAATCAAAATTTCCATTCATGTTGGCCACAGAAGCACCCTCAGGATAAGTTTGAGAATCATCAGTCTAAGTAACGAAAAGTCTCATGTTCTGCTTAATCAAAGCATTCGAAATTGTTTAGAAATTTTCCCGAAAACTAAATGTTTCATAGTTTAATGATTTCAAAACTTTATTTTATTTATAAACGTTAAATTAATATTATATATTGCATATCAAATTTAATTATTGCCTAAATTTGTATTTAATGGATTATAAATATTTATGAATTCATATTGGATTTAAATTTAATTACGAATTAAACATTTTTTTTTTAAATTGTTCGTAAAAATAACTACAAAAAAGAATGGGTTAGGAGAAAAATAAGTTCAAAAAAAATAAGTTTATTCTATAATAACAATTTATATGCGGTGTTTATACAAATTTCCGAAACAACAACACCTAACATGAAAGAAGTTTAGTCTACAAATAATTAATATAATATCTCAAATTATTTAAAATTACTTAAAATTTATATCATAGAAATTATAATTGCACATTGGTATCACAGAACAATCTCACAGCTCGAAAGGAGGAGACACATCGGCAGCAGCGAAAGATCTTTCGGCGCCTCACCGATACAATAACTGGTAATTTAAAGTGCGTAAGTGAGATTCAATTTTTTTTTATGATAGTCATTGTTGTTGTTTAGTGCAACCTCTTCGTCGGCAACGTACTTCGGCTGCAGTCGCGCCTAACGATTGTTCTCGCTTTCGTCGAGAGTACTCCGAGCGAAGCAATAACTTGGTGAGAGACTTCGAGTCGGTTTTCGTTGACACGAGAAGAAAGAAGCACAAAGTAAAGTTTCAGTTTTTCTATAATCAAAATATTTTTTTTTCATTTATATTTATAAAAGTACATTTTTTTATACCCCGTTACGATATCCCAAATTTAATTACATTTCATAACTTGTTTTTCTCCTCTCTTGTCATAATTTAAAAAGAGAACGAAATTTTGTTGTTTTTGGTTATTTAATATGAATTCATTCCAAGGTTGGTTTGTAACCTTGCTAAGATCACCCATTGTGAATAGATTACATTTTTTTTTATCAATAAATTTTTCTAATTTTAATATTTGTTAAAATGAATAACTAACGTGTTATTTTGAATGGTCTAAGGAAAGGAGTTCTAGGTTCCGATTTAGGTTTTTGGGAGTTTTGGTAAAAAAATTACCATCAAAACTCACGGTTGGAAAGGGTTTAGAATGGCGTGAGCATTACATCTTCGCTCACAACAGGCTCTCTCTCTCTCTCACGGTTACAAGCATTTATGTCTCCGCACCCGTGGTTCCCTTTAATTGATTTTTCTTTTTTTTTCTTCTCGCACGTGAATTATTAATTTTGTAATTTGCGATTCGTAGTCTGTGCAAGATCCCACCCAACATCTCCCGAACTGCTAGCATCTAGACAAACCAGCACGTGCACCGGCACCTATCTGCGAATCCGAGACGATGTTTGAGAATGGCTCAAAGCTCGTTAGCCACATATTAGCCACGGCGAAAACGATCAGTGAAAACTGTTTAATATGGAGCCCAAAAGGAAGCCAAACATCATAGTTGACAAAGGCTGAAAGTTGCCATTTCTGTCTCAACATCAATTTGCCTTAAGAAAGCAAAAACAAATGATTACAAGTTACTCAGAAATAGAGTAATCATATCAAACATCGGGAACTCTGTAGCCACCAAGAGCGTTGTGAGGGGCACTCCGCAAGGTGGAGTCCTCTCTTCTCTCCTATGGAACCAAATGCTCAACGAGCTGCTGATGGCGCTCAGATCCCACGGTGTCATCGCCTTGGCAGACAATGTCGCTATTACTGTATCTATCAAATTCCTGAATGCCATCTCTGGGAGAATTGAAGACGCCCTGATTCTACTATCTGAGTGGTGCCTCTCGAGTGACCTACGCGCCAGATCCAGACAAAACGGACCCCTGTTCCCGCTACCGCTACTCAACAGAGTGAAACTGAAATGCCGCACAGTACTAAACGAGCTTGCGTAATTCTACCCAGTCAATGTTATCTGGGTTCCGGACATAGGGATATACCAGGAAACTGTGTGCAGGACGAGCATGGCACGGTGAATCCTAACATACTTAGGACTCCTGACTCTCTTAACCCCAGAAGTTCATGCATATTTTTGTTGCGTAAAAGTCATACTTCATCGAATAGACGACGCTGCTGTTTAAATGGATAAAGAAGATGACTTTCGCATGGAAAATGTACAAAGCTTAGTAGATTTGAGAACATGTCGAGTGAAGCAAAAAGTGGCTAATATACTTTCTAATTGGCATATAAAATTTGGAGGAGAAGATGAAGAACATTTGTCTGTAGATAATTTCCTTTACAGAGTTCATGCGTTAACCAATCAAAGTTTACGTGGAGATTTTGAGTTGTTGTGTAGCCATATTCATATTTTGTTTACCGGTAAAGCCGTCGATTGGTTTTGGCGATACCATCGTCAAGTCGACAGAATCGAATGGTTACCTCTTTGTCGAGAGTTAAGGAACCAATTCCGTGATAAAAGTACAGATTTCGATATCCGAGAATTGATTCGCAGTAGAAAACAACGATCAAACGAAAAGTTTGATGTATTTTATGAAGAAGTTTTGAAGCTTACAGATCGTTTAGAAGTTCGTTTAGATGGTTATGATTTGGTTGAGATTTTAAAACGTAATTTACGTCCAGACGTAAAAGAAATTTTGCATTTTCCCATTCACACCATTCAACAGCTTAGAGAATTTGTTAACAAACATGAAATTCTTGAAGAAGAATTAAATCGTTTTTCTTCAAACCGTCCGTTTCCAATCGAAGAAATATTTCCGAAGTTGAGCAATTAGGGACAGGATGAAGAAATGGAAATTCAAGAAATCCGTTCAAGAAGGGCATAAATTTGAAGATTGTCTCTCAGAGACAAAGATATTTTGCTATGGTTGCGGTGCAGCAAATGTGTACAAGCAAAAATGTCTCACCTGCAATTCAAAAAACTTACCTCGTCCGAGTGCACCGAAACCTCAGTCACACTCGAAAGCAACCCAATATTAACGAAATCCATTGAATGTCAAACAGATCCGTCCGATATCAATTGTCCGTCCGATAATAATATAAAAATCTTACCTAGCAATCAATCAACAACAAAAACGTCCGTCAGCAATAATTTACAACCTAGTTACCATTTTAAGCCATACCATGTCCGATTAAGTGAATATAAAGAAGCCCGGAAGAGAATTTTTCTCAGTGAAATTATTTCAACATGCAAAGATTAATCAATAGATCAACGAAACGTCTTCGAAAATTTTGGAAAACAATAAGTTGCAAGTTTTTAATGATAGACCCAAACATGATTTGAGAGTAAAAATATTGATGATGAAGTAATGGGATTGATAGATACAGGCTAATGTTTCTTGCATAGCTTCTGATTATGCAACAAACTTTCTGAATGATAATAAATTCCCATTTAAAAAGTTTAAAGTTTCTTTGAAAACCGCAGATGGAAAAAAGAATTTCGCTGTTGGCAGCGTAACAAGTGAAATTACTTTTCAGAATCAAAAGCATGAATTGAACTTTTTAATAATTCCATCTCTCACTCAAAATTTGTATTTAGGCATTGATTTTGTAAAAACTTTTGGTTTAGCCAAAGATATTTTTGGTCAAAATCAAGTGTTGCCAACACAACTTGATCTTGAAGAATTGCATGGAGATTCAAACATGCATAAGTTATCTCATGATGAAAGAGAACAGCTGAACGCGGCAATTCTTTTGTTTCCGTCCTTTGCGAAGGAAGGACTAGGAAGAACTTCGTTAGCATCTCATTTATAGATACTGGTGATAATAAACCCATAAAACAACGACACTTTTCGGTTTCTCCAGCAGTGGAAAAGCTCTTGTTCGCTGAAATCGATAGGATGATTTCTCTTGGTGTAATTGAAGAATCGCAAAGTCCTTGGTCATCTCCAGTAGCCTTGATAGTAAAGCCAGGGAAGGTAGGATTATGTTTAGACGCTCGTAAGATTAA
>JAFDUT010000472.1:0-20975 GCA_017309665.1 Coelopa frigida
CCATGAATGAGTGGAAACAATCCTTAAGAGAAGAATTCAATGAACAATATTCAAGAAAAGAATTATTTAACATTCATAAAACTTCGGCTTTAGAAAAAACATTGAATAAGATAAGCTCTCATCTTTGAAAAATTTTAAATAATTATAATACGGATAACCCTTCCATGGTTATTCAAGAAATTTTAACCATCAAAAATAAAATTGAAACAAATAATGCTAATCTAGATACAGAATTATTATCTCTAAATAATGCCGTTTAAAATTTTACAATATAATATACAGAGTCTGAAAAAATATGATAATAAACAATTATTTGAATTATCTCTTATTCAATATAAAATAGATATTGCTCTATTAAATGAATTGTGGTTAAAAGACAATGCCTGTACAAGTCTCGCTGATTATAATTTCGTTGGGAAATTTAGAAATGATGGTTTCGGTGGTGTTGGTTTCTATTTGAAGAAACATATAAAATTCAAACTCATTAATTTAATATGTGATGCTGAAGTCTTAGCTATTGAGACATTAAACCTGAAACAAAATTTGAATTTAGTATGTGTGTACCATCCACCTAATACTAATATAATACCTTTTTGCATTATTATTGATCACATTTTCTGCTTTTTCAAAAATACAAACCGTTTGACATCTTACAAGATTTTTATATGCACTTGAATAATATAACTGTCCAAAACACAATAACATTACCTGCCAATAATAAAAATAGTCCTAAATACTGGTGGACTGCTGAATCACTCAAATTATTCAGATTAAGAAACTCGAAAAGACTTAAATTCGATAAACATAATTCATTTCAAAATAAAGTAGCATTTCTGGAAATTTCACATTCGTCAACAAAAGAAAATCAGCTTTTCATCAATGATTGAAGAAATCTCGAGGCCTCTTTCGCTGAATCAAATGTGGAAAAAAATGAATAATCTGAAGAAATGTATTAAAAAAACAAATAACTCTTGGGACAATCAGCAAAATAAATTGTTTCTTGAATTTATAACAAATCATACATTACAAACACAAGAATCTATCAATTTTCCTAAAAACTGATGAAAATACCACTGAATTCATATTTGAAGATTTTCTAGAATATATTAATACAACAAATCTCGATTCAGCGGCTGGCTTGGATAAAATATCTTATCGTATGATTTTTGCTCTATCAATTGAAGAGAAAAAGGTTCTTTTTCGCCTTCTTAATAATGCATGGTTAAGCAATACAATTCTACCAGAATGGAGAAAAATAAAAATTGTTCCAATACCAAAGGCTGATAAGGACATTGCAATTGTTGAAAATTTTAGACCAATTAGTCTGTTATCAACATCTTTTAAGATAATTGAAGGGCTTATTAACCCTAGGATGGGCAACTTGGCCTGATGAGGCCCATTTTGAGTTTAAACATGAATATTTTTTTTATTTCTTTATTAATCGATCTAATATTCCATGACTGAGTCAAATGTATAACCAGGTCCAAATTTTTTCCAACCTCGATATTTCACCCATACATACCTACCCTCTATCTGGCCCCCTTCTGGGTGTCCCCATACAAAAAACTCATCAAAATGGGATTTCATGTATTAAATACTGCTATTGATGCTATGAAAGATATACCAAAACGTTATATAAAAGTTCGACCATTTGGTTCTTCTCGTTTGTTGAAAATTGTTTTTTGTAATTGGCGATGACTAATAATAAATCTTGAAACTCCTCTTCATTCCGGTAGAGACTCTCGTTTTAGTCTTGGACCATCTTCACTCCTCTTTCTGTCGTATCGTTCACCACTTTCAACTTCTGGACTATTTTTACAGCTTCTTTGTAGTCGTCGAGCTCATCCCAAACGGTTGGAGGTTGATTTAAAAAATCTTGAGATAACTGTGACGAAATCGCTTAATTCGGTTTCATGAAATCGTCGTTAACGTCTTTGAGTTTCTTTGTTCGTTTTTTACGCAGCTGTGTCTGATTACATTAACTGCAGGATCAGGTGTCTTTACATGCCAGACTTAGAACACACGAATTTATAGTTTAATTGCATTTTCTAACACATACTTATGCATATTTAGATTAATAAATCAAATAAATAAAATTAAAAAATATATATATTTTTTTCTATCATCCTTTCATATTATCCTTTTCGGGAGGACTAACTGTGCACAAATATATGCCAAAAATATATACAATATATAAGAGATCATATATAACATATCGTAGGATATTAATAGCACACATATCTACACAATAGCACGCAATAAAAGGTACAAACTCTCGATTTATTCGCATGGGCCTCTTCAGGCCCAGTAGGGCCTCAGAGTGTTTTGCCCATCCTAGGGTTAAAAAACAAATTGAATTACATATTACTAAAAACAACATACTTCCATCTAGATCATATGCATTCCGTCGTAATCACTCCACATGCCAATGTATAAATAATGTTATTAATAATATTCAATCTTTAAAAACTAAAGGGTTAAAAGTTGCTGCAGCTTGTGTCGATATTGAAAAAGCATTTGATTGCATAAATATCCAAAAACTTGGAGAAATTTTGTTGAATTATCCATTTAATAATCATATAATTAAATGGATCTGATCATTTTTATCACACCGAACTCTAACATTGGGATCTGAATCTATTACTACGCACCAAGGATTAGCTCAAGGGAGTTGTCTAAGTCCAACCCTTTTCAATATTTTTACTTCAAGCTTACATCAGATCTGTGACGAAAAATGTATCCTATTTCAATTTGCTGATGATTTCTTTATCATATGCTTTGATAAGTCCCTGGAAAAATCAAAAAATCATCTTTTGGAAAAATTACATGAATTCACATATAAATGTACTGATCTTTTTCTTAAAAATAACATGTAAAAAACAAATGTGATTCATTTCAACCGTAGAAACAGCCACTTGAATATTTCTTTAAATGGAATCACTTTAAAAAATGTAAATAAAATTAAATATCTTGGTCGAATAATCTCTGCTAACAACTGCTCCAATGAACACACTACTTTTATTCTATCAAAAAGGAATAAAACATGTAACTTCCTGAACATTATCAATGGTTCTCGATTTGGAATTCATCCCCAACCTGGAATTCAATTTTTCAAGTCTTTTCTTCGTTCAAAAGTAGAATATGCAGTTTCATCATTTGCCAATCTTCCAGTGACATATTTAAAGAAACTTCAAGTAGCAATTAATGCATCATTACGACGTAGCTTAGGATGTACCCAAACAACACCAAACCATGTTCTCTACCATATGGCATGTGAAATGCCATGTAATTTTAGATTTGAATTTTCTACTGCAAAAGAGTTGGCAAAAGTTTTTGCTTTTAATCTACCAATGGCGAATCACCTTAAAGAAATGAGATTTTATATTAATACAAGTTATTGCAGAGTTTTTCGGAAATTTGAAAATATCTTTCGCAATATTCAAGCAACTTCTTCAAAATTTATTCGTTCTGACAAACTAATTTTTGATGAGGACTTCTTCATAAATTCAATCAAATCAAATGACTCAATTTCGATTCTAGCTGCGGAAAAAATTACAACGTTAAAAGCCAAACATTATCATATTTTGTTTACAGATGGCTCTGTGCCTTCTTCTCATACTGGTGCAGCTTTTATTTCTCTTGATGATGAAATTGCCAGATCTTTCTTTACCAATAAAAAATTGTCCTCAATGTCTACCGAACTATGGGTTATTGAAAAAAGTGTTGATTTTGCTATTGAAAATGGCTGGATGCAAGTAGCTATTTTAACTGATAGTTTGAGTAGTATACAATCTTTCAAAAAATATATAACTTCTATTTTTTTTTTGTACAAAATATTTTGGACAAAATCAATAACAGTAATATACAAATAGTACAACTTCATTATATACCAGGCCATAAAAATATTAAATTAAATGATCAAGTCGATGGAGCTGCCAAACACGCAATGTTAAATGGAATTTTTATTAATTTACCCTGGCATTTCAAAGATGCCGTTTGTGCTATTTTAGAACTAATAAAACAAGAATGGAAACGTTTGTATCAACAACAAAGTATTGAAAAAGGAAAGGAATACTTCAAGATCTTCCCAAACATAAAATCTAAACCATGGTTTAAGAATTCCAATCTAAGACCGATTGATATCAAACTAATAAATAGATTAATGACAGACCACTCTTTATGCAAAGCCTCTTTATTTATAACGAAATCAGTATCAAATGATATTTGTGATCACTGTGGAATACGTGAAGATAACTCCCACATTATATATAAATGTCAACGATATAATAGTCAAAGATTAAATATTCAAATTTTATCAAAATATAAAACCACCACTGAATTCTTTAGGAAAGAACCTATGTCATCTTATCAGCATTTATTATCATTCTTACATACCATCAACGCCAATTACTAATCAACTTCTTCTTTTCATTATTTAAAGTCAAAATCTATCTTTTGTTTTCGTTCTTCATAATATTGTAATTATTGTACTTATCCTTTAATATTATATCTAATTTAATTGGTGATGGCGTTATAGTCTACTGAGTGGCCAATAAACATTAAATAATAAACAAAAATAATAATAAACAAAAAACCAAAAAATGAAGCCATGGTGTGCACTTCCACCCGAACTGGATGACGATCTCAGTGACGAAGATGACATGAAGAGCATCGACGCGATGCCTTGTCAAGAAGGGCCGAACTGTCACACGACGGTGTGATCTGGCAACTTCAATTCATATTTTGACATTTGTTTTTGTAATCTTTTTGCATTGTTCTTTTTCATTGTCTATTCTGTAAGTGCGTGGAGAGTCTCTGATTGTACTTCGTGAAGAGAACACGCGTGCCGTAAAATGACGAGTAACACACTAATGACGAGTACAACCTCAAGACCGAGGTGTTAGATAGAGTTAAATTGGGAGAGATATCGAGGTTCTTTCAATGACACCAGTTTCTGTCTTTTGTTGTAGTCTAAGCTTACATTTCGAGTTAAATTCAGACCCAACAGTTGATTTCAGTTGTCGTAGAGTTATAAACCAGGAGAAATAAACGTTGAATTGAAGTCTTTCAAGAGAATTTAATTTCTATTCAATAAAAAAATAGCTTTCACTTGGAATGGGACAGATCAGGAAAACCATTTCAGAGGATTCAATATAAATATGGATTATGAGAGTATCTGTTAATAACAATGATTTGTGATACTCTACAGTCTGTCGTTTAGATTGTATTAATTTTATTGTTCCGGTTATAAAACATTGAAGTAAAATTAGTTTTCATAAATACATTTCATTTACAATTTTGAGCATATATTAACTTCGGTCAATCCGATAATAACACTTTTACTTGTTTTACAATCACTATCCTGAATACAATCCACTTTCACAGAAAA
Source organism: Coelopa frigida (assembly GCA_017309665.1). Taxonomy (NCBI): domain Eukaryota; kingdom Metazoa; phylum Arthropoda; class Insecta; order Diptera; family Coelopidae; genus Coelopa; species Coelopa frigida. The sequence goes on from JAFDUT010000472.1 coordinate 5,390, forward strand.
AAGACCTGATGATGTTACAATAATAATCACATCAGCATTAAACAAATAAAAATCCGAAACCATTCGACAGTTAGGATTTTATAGCATTCAGCTGTTCGCACTCCAAAAAAGGGAAAAATCAAATCAATTTAAAAGAAACTCGCTTTCAGTGCTTTCTGTTCTTGTCTCTTCATCTGAAACGAAAGAAACATCTGCGATGGCACATGCTTTCATCCATTTTCTCCCTTTTCATCCACCGACCGCCGCACCCATTGAGTATCGACAAAAGGACTTATACGTGTTCGAACAAGAGGATGAACCGAAGTGTTGTTGGTTTTGTTTTCGCGCGAAAGAAATAAATTGCGTTAGTTTGTGTTTATACGTGTGTGTGGGTTTATCTGTCTGCCCATTGTCAGTCTGCAAATATATCCACTTCTTCAACCGCATATTCCAATCTTCCTCACGACTCGATGTGCCAACCACGAGACGTCTTTATTATACAATTTCGTTATGGAAGTGAACTCTGGTTTTATAGACCGATATGGAGTGCTCCTTCTTTAGCTTTAAATCTATCGCTGAGGACGGTGGGAGCTTCAGGCGCAGTTAATGTCGAAACGCAAAAGGTACAGAAATAAAGGGAAGACAAATTAAAGAGGAGCGAGAGAGACTGGCAGACTTCTTTGCATGATTTTCATGATTTCCTTCCATTTTCAACATAAATTCGTTTTCAGAAAGAAAATTTCAACTCATTGCAGAGAGCGGTGTGGCAACCCTCCATCTCCACTAAGGGAGCGGCGTTGCCAACTTTTACTTTAGAAGCCAAATATACTTATAGTAGTTAGTGTTGATGTTCGATATGATAGTATGCTACTTTTAAAGATGTTCTTGGATTTCAAAAAAATAAGAGAGATGAAGAAACCACCACAAAAGTTTTAAAACCTTTACATGAGAATATGCATAAGAGACTATACTACTGGCATAGTTTACGAGAGAAGGGATAAAAAACTTTTCTACTGTTATCTGTAGAATGACCATATTCAAACGAGCTTTCTTTCTTAAGTTTGATGTTTAACTTTATTGTATTTTGAAAATAATAAAGATTTGGAAAAGCAAGATTTTTATACTTAAGATTCAAATTTTCAAAAATAAAATGTTCACCAAATATTCCGTAATTGGCATCTCTCTATTTTGTGTCAAAAGTCGTCTCAGGCCTCCTTTGCTTTTCAAAGGATGCGTTGCTTCTGAGAAACCAATGAGTCAGTCAAGTGATAAGATTCGGTAAAATAGCACGCTTCACTCAAAAGTAGTCTTATTGTTGTTGTTACCGAAACACCCGGTAGAAAAGGGGAAAATGATATTATCAGTAGAAAAAATGTCTGGAATTAAATAAAAATGATACCTTTACTATACTAAAAAAAAAAAAATAAAATTAACTTCATATTGATTCCATCATTAAATTATCTGAAATTATTTCCACTCCATCGCTTTTTGCCACACCGTCCTCCACGGTTATTAATTTTCCACGTGGACCAACTATCAATCGTTAACTTCATTGCATTCCACACGAGGGCACAAAACCTTGGAGGTCATTAATTAAGATAGATCTTCGAAGGATACGACAAGGAACAGCATATTGAAGCAAGGGGTGTTTCTTCTTTCTGTGATTTATCCTTAGGTCCTTGAGATTGACCGCTTCGATTGCATGTTCTGGAAAAGCCGCAGAATTGTCAGAGAGGGAGAGCTCTTGCGTGTCGAGTTTATCGTGCTGTGCTTACCTATAGTTTATCATGTATTCGAACGTGAAAGTCGCCTTATTACCCGGAATCATCTGTCTTTTTTATGTATACTTATATTAGAAATAAATATATATTTTATGCATAAACATGAAAAAAAGACTATGACTATTTAATCAATTTATTTATTTTTCGCACAGAAATAAAACTGTCTGCATAGCTTTGGTGCATTTCAAGTGACCGAGACTAGTGAGGGTATTGATATCTCGATACTCACAGCATCGTACAGCAGCATCGTTTTCACCCTCCGAAATTGAATCTAGGTTATTTTTCTGTTTTATTCTTCAATTGCTCTTTCACTCTCTGTTGTTGCTGATGTAACTCAAATGGCATAGCAGATCCTTTGCACAAAATTTTGTTTAAATTTTGGTTCCAATTTAGTTTACTGTCGACTTCGATGATGTATTGGTTCGTCGTATTTGAGAACAGAAAGGGTTCGTCGCCGATTGCTAATATTGCAAAAACATAAATAAAAATATACGACGTATGTTTATAACAGTCTCACGTAGACACCTGTAAGTATGGAATATGAATTCAAGTGCGCTAATAGTAGCTTATATAGTTTCACTGCATATATCAATTAACTAAATGGATTCCAGTCAAATACCCAGAGCCACCAGAACTCAATTTCTTCGAACTCCAATTTAGAAACCAAAGACACCCACGACCATTCATTCGAAGTCTCCTCCCAGCTGATATGAAACCACGAACTTCAAGTTTGCAGTCGTAAATGGTTTTCTTTTACACGTTTTTTGACAGTAGAAACGTATAGAGAACAAATCCCAAGCTAATCGAGGAACTTGAAACAAACAATAATTACTATATACCTCCGCGTCACATGAATAGAAACACACAAATTTTTTTTGATGACAGCTCAAAACTTTTGAAAGTGAATTTGCAAAATTATTTGGCGAATGCCAATCGATAGAATAGACAATTAGGAACAATATTGCGAAATAAAACATCTTCCGAAAAATTCCACAGGACACCTTTTCTGTCCTTGTTTGAAAAAGTACACAAAAAACCGCTTATTTTTTGCGTCACTTGAATAGAAACAGCAGCCATAGTTTCGCTATACGATCGCTATACGAAATTAAGATGGTTTAAGGTATTCTGCGTGTCTTTACAATAAAAATTTCTTGACCAAATGTGCATACTTTGGCCGAAAAGGCAAAAATGTGAGTGCATATTGAAAATGCATTTTCTTTTCCTGCAATCCCCAATAAAATGGAAAGTAATACCAAAATTGTATTGATTATTGTAAAAAATATTGAAAACTATGGGAAAAAATTTAAAGAAGACAAATCGTCCACAAAACAGGTACAGACCAAGAAGATATCCTGAAAATTTCCTTCAGGTGTGGATGATCCGCAGCCAAAATGCAAGAAATTAGCGATAGCAGTCTGAACTTTTCTACAGTTTGATGCATAACAGAGAGCTCAGATCATTTCTGCTGAATCAACTTTTACCAAAATACACCGTTAAATGCATATTTTTTGGCTTTTAACCTGGTTCCTGTAACAAAAAAATTTGTTCTGAATCAATTGTATGAAAAATTATTTTTTGTTTCAGGGACCAGGTTAAAAGCCAAAAAATATGCATTTAGATGTTTTGTTTCGCAATATTGTTCCTAATTGTCTATTCTATCGATTGGCATTCGCCAAATAATTTTGCAAATTCACTTTCAAAAGTTTTGAGCTGTCATCGAAAAAATTCATTCAAAAAAATTCAAAATTCAAAAATTCAAATTCTATTCATGTGACGCGGAGTGTATTCTCCTGTAGGACAAAGCTGAATCATTACTAGTCCATGTCTGGGTGAAGTGAGCCATTGAGAGTTCCGAAATTAATTGTTTGAGTATTGGAGCAATAAAAAACATGATGACAACATTTTGAATTTGATCTACCTTTTTATACCCTACACCCTGTGGGTAATTATACCCTACACTCTGTGGGAAAGGGTATATTCATTTTGTCCTTCCGTTTGTAACGCATTAAAAGAGAGGTCGTAGGTATGGAAAAGTATATATATTCTTGATCAGCGTCACTTCCTTAATCGATTTAGCTATGTTCGTCTGTCTGTCTGTGTGTCTGTCTGTGGAAATAGATTTTGTGAAGAAACGGTAAGAGATACTGACTTGAAATTTTGGATTTAGTGTTTTTATATTAATAAGCTACTTGTATGTAAAAATGGGCGACGGACACGCCCACCTCCCATATAAAGCAATAGGTTTATATGGCATATCTGGTGAACTGTGGTATATATCGGGATGAAATTTTGTGTGTGATCATGTATCATCGATACAAGCTTACATGCAGAAAAATGGAAAAGACCGCCCATCGGACACGCCCACCTCCCATATAAAGCAAATGGTTTATATGGCATATCAGGTGAACTGTGGTATATATCGAGATGAAATTTTGTGTGTGATCATGTACCTCCGATATGAGATAACATGCGAAAAATAGAAAACATCGCCCAATGGACACGCCTACCTCCCGTATAAAGCAAAAGGTTTATATGGGATATCTGGTGAACTGTGGTATATATCGGGATGAAATTTTGTGTGTGATCATGTATCATCGATACAAGCTTACATGCAGAAAATGGAAAAGACCGCCCATCGGACACGCCCACCTCCCATATAAAGCAAATGGTTTATATGGCATATCAGGTGAACTGTGGTATATATCGAGATGAAATTTTGTGTGTGATCATGTACCTCCGATACGAGATAACATGCGAAAAATAGAAAACATCGCCCAATGGACACGCCTACCTCCCGTATAAAGCAAAAGGTTTATATGGGATATCTGGTGAACTGTGGTATATATCGGGATGAAATTTTGTGTGTGATCATGTATCACCGATACAAGCTTACATGCAGAAAATGGAAAAGACCGCCCATCGGACACGCCCACCTCCCATATAAAGCAAAAGGTTTATATGGCATATCAGGTGAACTGTGGTATATATCGGGATGAAATTTTGTGTGTGATCATGTACCACCGATACGAGATAACATACGAAAAATAGAAAACATCGCCCAATGGACACGCCTACCTCCCGTATAAAGCAAAAGTTTTATATAATATATCTGGTGAACTTTGATATATATCGAGATGATATTTTGTGTGTGATCATGTATCACCGATACGAATTTACAAGACAATAATGGAAAAGATCGCCCATCGGACACGCCCACCTCCCATATAAAGCAAAAGTTCAATATGGGATATATTGTGAACTATTTCATACATCGAGACAAGCTACAACTCAGCTCAAAAGCTACAGCTCAATTTTGGATATATAGTAAACCATATAGACAGTTATTACATTAAATATTTCTACTAAGAGTTCAAAAGAATCAAATGGAAAGGATCTCTTATAGGACACGAGCACCTTCCATACAAAATCGTAGATCTACAAGAAATCCTACTACTTTATGTATGTTATTTCCTGATGAAAGTGTGGGAGTGAATTGAAGAAGAAGGAGACTACATCCAAATGAACCTCAATGGATGCCCATAGAAAAATTGATTATATCCTTTCAATATAAACGTAATGAGCAGGTGACGATTGAGAGAATACAATTTCAAATTGTACCTGCTGAAGGGATCACAACCCACAAAAGTCAGGGAGCTACATATTTCGAAGTGGAATCAGTCGCGCGGCACTATATGTTGCTTATAGTAGCGCAGCAAGTACTTCTGGAAATTTCATCCCTCCCAAGTCTTTTGTTGAATCAGATTTTCTCCCCATTGAAATGAACATCTAAAATCGGAAAAGCATTTAAAGGCACATTATGATTTTATATTTATGATTTTATGGCACACAAAAAATCATCGATTCAATTATTCTTCCATAAATTGCAGAGCTTTAATGCGCACTTCCAAGATTTACCAATGGCACAATGCTTCAAGTATCAGAACTACTTCGTTTTGTGGAAACATGGGCCCTTTCAAAAGAAAACTATAATATTCCTAACTCACTCATATTCATAGATTAGAAAGAAAGAGACCACAGTTGTGAAAATCGCACGATGGAGTTAATAGCATTCAAGTGTAATGACGCCTGGCCGAAGTTAACAGATTTTGCCTGGGTGGACCAGGCAAACCGGTGCGCGGTGCGCTAGTTTTATCTTGTTGACTTTGAGAACAATCTGTTGCCAAGGTTTTTAAGCTGTCCGTAGTAAGCAACTTTTTGTTTTCGTCGCCTTTGGTAAAAAAAAATAATTTACAGCAAATTCTTAATAATTTGACACCTAGAAAGTGAAGCTTATTTTATTTCAATAGGTCTAAAGCCCGAACATTTCCCAAAATAGAAAGTGGTTTTAGTGTAAGAATGTTTTAGAAGTCTAATATTTTCCTCTATTACCGAATATTCTTGCATAAATGAATCTATTGTAGACATGTAGTCTGTCTTCTTATTATCTTCTCTTCTTATATAATCAGGATAATCTGGATAATCTTCGCAAATATACCTTAATGTATACATATATTCCTGTTTCTCATGTTTTGTAATTTTTCATTGTGCACCTACATACATAAATTTAAAAACTATTCTGAGGTAATTTAGAAAGAAATAATAATAGATAGACATATATACATACAAAGATTAGGCATAATTCATACTGCATGCTCTAGACAAGAACATCGCCAGCGGAAATGTGTCAATAGAGGGCGTGTGAAAATTTCGCTGTCATGTGTGAGTTATTAACGTTATATTATGGGTGTGCTATGGTGGGTGTGTGCGAATTCGGGTGTTTTTGGGTTTTGATGGGCGGTCTTGGTTTGAGTTATAGCTGAAGTGTTAACGTGGGGAACATAAGATAAAGATAAAAATAAAGCCAAAACCTACAGTAGCGAGCATAAAAAATGCAACGACTATATAATGTCGAGTTAATCAGTCATATCTGAAACAATAGTTTGCTAAACCCATTCACATTTTCCCAGTATAATTATATACCCTTCACCCTTGATGTCTAGCAATTACTGCATTATCTCTATTCTACTCTAAATCTTCGTATAAAAAAATATGTTCAACTGTCTCAAAAATTTTGAAAGCAAAAGAAATTAAAAACCATTTAAATTTAATAGTTTAGTGCCTGTGGTAATAAAACACTAAATCAAACTTCATATTTTTCCGAAAAATATTGTTTTCGATTATTTGACACAGTCTTAAAGGCATGGAACCCATATTCCGTCATTCCATGCCATACATTCTTCCACCCAGCAGCCTTCCAATTAATATACCTGTAAACTAAAATCCTCCGCGCTGCTCCAACATCTTTGAGATTATCGTCTCCAAAATTCTTCTTTATTTTGGAGGTGAATATCTATTTTTGTTTTATTTACTTCACACAGTTACCCTGCAAATTTTTTTTTGGGAGCATCAATAAACAGCTAATTTTGGTTGCCAATAAAAACCATATCTAGCCCCGAGAAACTTGCATTTAATTAACCCCATTTCTTCCCTCTCTCGGCATTTATACTAGAGGTCTCGATTTCTGCCCGCACATGCTCGTTGGCCCGGGCGCCCGGGTATTTACAGCCCGGGCCTTGCCCGCACATGCGTAATCGTCCCGGGCGGCCACAAACGGCCCGGGCGGCGCAATCGGCCCGGGCCGATTATTCGAGCCGTCGAGCCGATTCGGGTCGTCGAGTCGAGTCTTCGTGGACAAACACGAAGCAGGTAGAGCAGAGAGAGGGAATGGTTTTTGAGCGTTGTGCGTCGCTTTTGGTTTTATGACCATTTGTGTTGTTTTGTTTTTGTCTATTCGTTTTGTTTTTGTTGTTTGACTGCGTGCGCTTGTAGCTGTTGGTTCTTTGTTTTGTATGAGTTTGATGTGTGTTTTGATGACTCTTCGCAACGCGTGAAATGCGTGCATATGAGAATATGAATCTGCGTAGTTAGCTACATAGATTGATGCGCGCATATAAATAGCGAGTAAATGATTGTGAAAGGATTAATTTCACAATATGCACCTGATAAATACACTTAAAAAATTATTATTTTAAAAAATCACATTTTTTCTGAAAAAATTTTTTTAAATCAGGTATCTTTCCAATAATAATGTAAAATCAATGAAACAAAAAAGTAATTTTATTAATTAAAGTGGACTTTATGTTGATGCAACAATATCAACATATTATCATTGTTCGGTATTTTCGGCATTTTTCGGTAATAGCAGATCTCTTTGCCGTAATAACGAAATGAAGAAAAAGAAAAACAATTTTTATCATTGGATAGAAAAATTATTAAAATTTATTTTTTCAAATAAAAATAAAATTGTTATATTTTTAAATAATATTTTTTTAAGTGTATTTATCAGGTGCATATTGTGAAATTAATCCTTTCACAATCATTTACGCGCTATTTATATGCGCGCATCAATCTATGTAGCTAACTACGCAGATTCATATTCTCATATGCACGCATTTCACGCGTTGCGAAGAGTCATCAAAACACACATCAAACTCATGCAAAACAAAGAACCAACAGCTACAAGCGCACGCAGTCAAACAACAAAAACAAAACGAATAGACAAAAACAAAACAACACAAATGGTCATAAAACCAAAAGCGACGCACAACGCTCAAAAACCATTCCCTCTCTCTTCTCTACCTGCTTCGTGTTTGTCCACGAAGACTCGACGGTTCGTATCGGCTCGACGACCCGAATCGGCTCGACGGCTCGAATAATCGGCCCGGGCCGATTGCGCCGCCCGGGCCGATTACGCATGTGCGGGCAAGGCCCGGGCGCCCGGGAATACCCGGGCCGAAAAAAGCCCGGATATCGAGACCTCTAATTTATACATACAACATATACATAAGTTCCCTGAGTGTGGGTGTAGGGCAATAGCACTCATACCCTGCATGAAGTGAGTGCTATATTTTTGTATAACCTAACTTTAGAAGAATTTTACTATTACTATTGAATGTATACTATTATAAATTTACCGCTGTCAAGTTTCCATGGAAATTATTTTATAATCTTTGTTGACGAAAAGATATTACTTACGACATAAATGAGTATTCAGAGTATTCCTTCGAGTGATCTGAAGGCTGACATTATTGGTGTACGATAAAGTAAAAATATTTCAAGTAGCAATCCGACTGTCAAAGACATATTTGCGAAATCCAAAAGAGAAAAACAAGCAAGATGTGATTTCATCAAATTTACAACACATATTCAAATAATTATATCAAACCATCTTCAAATATTTACATTTTCACACTCATCCCAAAGCTGTTTTTTTGATTCATTATTTTAATAAATAATTACAATTTCCAACGATGTCTCGGTTGTCAGCAACAGCTTTTGGTATGATTTGATCTGCGAAGTGGAGACGTCACCACACTTGAACCATCCCAATCCTTGAGTGTTTACAGGCCAATTATGGGCTCCATGTGGGTGTTTATTTCGAATCTGAAAATACGTTTGAGTAGAACGAAACGTGAAACATTCCTGGGGATTTCCTGAACAAGGGTTCGAAAATATATATTTGAATAAGGCGTGAAAGTATGCAACAAATTCGGGATAAGAGTTTATACATGATGTTTCAGCTGAAACTTTCCATGAAATGCTCATATATTTTGTATTGATAATTTTAATAGCATTAAAATTTTACTCTCAATTTCATTCACACAGCTTTCTTTCGTTGTCTACAGGAGATTTTTCCGAATGCAATCAGTTGTCCGTTCTTTCATTGAATTAAAAAACGAAGGAAACCAAATTGAACTCTATTTAAATGCGTTCTGTCTCTTTGTCTCTCTCTGCCTCCAAATTCAAGTCAGTTTTTTGCATCCGGTTATTGTGTTCCCGTTCCACCTCGGAAAGGAGTCGAGTGTACAATTTTAATGAATTCCCATCAACGTCAGCCTCCGTCCCAGTGACTTTGGTTTATACTGTTGTTGTCGTTGGCTTCAGAATGCAGCTGTGTTTGCATTGAAGGGGATGTGGTGTATCGTTTTGGAGGTGGTTGTGGATACTGTGTTACAGTGAAGCACTGTGAAAGAATTGCATTTTTCGATTACGTCCAGGTCTGTTGATGATGACTACGGGAGAGTCAGGTGTGGAAATATTAACACGTAAACACATTTCAATTCCATAAGAATAAGTTGTTGCAGAACTAAAAATTATTTAATAATGGCGCCAACAACATTTCTCAATTATTATCTTTAATATTGCATTCTATAAACCCAACAAGGTAATTTGTGCATTGTCATTCATTGCTCAATTGTTTCTTTTTAGCAACCTCTCTTTTTTCTGTTCTATCCACAGTGCTTCATATAAATCCCTCATTTGGTTTCTTTTAAGTGCCACTTAAAATTTTTTAGGAATCTCCTGAGTTTGCTGGCAATAAATATTCGGTGGCCAAATGATGTTCATTGGAATATCCTGCGGTAACCGATCTGCAGTCCATTAAAAAACTATGAATGCTTCCCAGACTAAATTCGGTTTAGATTTGTAGAATTTGTAATGTAAAAGCTTTACCAGAAATTTACCGGCTTTTTCTGAAAATGCCTCTCCTAAAAATAAATTTACGAATTTTAGCACCTACAATACTCGTATTCTTAATAACTACTATACTCCATATTCATTTATGCGAATGGATATTTGAATAAAATTCTACCATGTCTATCTCTTGACCTCTTGGCTTATCTTAATTCACTTCACCATCACTCTGTTGCTTTTCTCCTCGGCTAACATTTTCCCCTTTAGCACAGTAAACCAATCAACGATAATCCTAAATAAATTTCTCATATTTTAGGTCGATCCTTGTTGAAAGAAGCGGAAGAGTATTTAAGGCAGTGTGTGTTGCAGAGAGTATTGACGCGTGGAGAGCAAACGACGATGGACCTTGTTATGTATTGTTGGTATTGTTGTTGTTTCGTCTATGATTTTACTCACATCACACGTCTGGTCTTCTCTCCTTTCTTTCCTCAATTATTGCTGCCCTCTATAAATTAATTCCTATGCTCGCTACTAATTTGATATTAATTTGTTTGGGACGAAAGGGAAGAGAAAGATGCCAGTATAAACAGAAAGTTTCCATTGTGAGTATAAAAGTCTTGTGAGTACAAAAGTCTGCACTCACTTTCAATATTGAGCTAAATGCCAAAGTAAGCTTTGAAAATTGTTTTAGTATTGGGTCTCACTGTTCGTCCTCATTTAATATTTTCTTCTCGTAGATCCAGAATCATATGGATTATATTTAAATCACAGCAAATAAACTGATATAATAATAAGCATGGCCCAATATAAAATAACTCAAAACTCAATATAATCTGAAAAGTCCATCGAAACCAGACTTAAAGCATCACCATAAAGCCAGTAAACTTACTTTTTCTCGTGTCAAATTTAAGCCAATTTCACCTACACGATGCATCTCTGTCTCCATCGTCATCGCCTTAACTGTCTGTCAGTGAAAACATCCTCCATGAATATGCCAATAAATTTCTCAATTCCCATTCCTCGGATATCTCACTCTCTCTCTCTCTTTCTCTTATAAGTGGCACATTCTTCCAAGCGCTCGCATTATTCGAATTCGTTTTCGAATTCGAAGAGAATATCTTTCTACTTCCGATTATCATATTCTCCTCTGCGTGACTCCTATTATTCTTCTATCTCCGCATATCTCTGACATAGTGACAATCCAAGAATAGAAATCAGTGCATTGTCTGGTCGTGCCAGGGGATTCTCTAGGGTTCAAACTGCAATTTTCTAGGAGGCATTGCCTTGAAAAATATCAAATATTTCTCTACTTTAATTGTGAACTTAATTTAAGAAAATTCCTGTGCAGTCGTTTCTATTCTGAACCAATGCCATATTACTTGCAAGAGAAGGCAAGAGTTTAGAAATAATTGCATACAAGAGACTGTTGAATCTGGTGGGAAATCAATACAAAAATCAATGAATACCAACTTAAATTTTCATATGTTTTGGATTTTTTCTTGGAATATGGTTCTTGTGAATATGGTCCCATTCATAAATTAATGCCTTTTTGAAGAATCGCAAGCCATCATCACATTGTCCTATGTCTATTATAAATTATCCAGGCTTTATCACCTTCTCCTCTCAGAATTGAGATGCAATTGAGAGTATCAATTAAAACAAATCTCCTAGGATTTCGCATGTTGTGTTTCCATATCCTATGCAACTCTATGTCAATGCTTTTTGGTTCAATTACAGAGCGCATCAAACATATGCATCTCTGGAATAAGGATAATATTATTTTAACGAATTGGAATCCAACTGAATCTGAAAAGAGCCATTGGCTTTGATTGGTTTTGCTTGCAAATTGAAATGGAGACTAAATGGAGTTGCGGTTGAAATAGAAATGCAAACATTATGGCAATTTTTTAGAGAGTCGAAGAAGTTTTGTAACTTTTTAAAATACTACATCTACTAGACTTTTAAATTCATCTTTAATTTTTGATAATTGTTCTCTCCCAATTGTTACGTTCAGTTAATTAGGCGCGAAGTTGCTCACCGTCACTTCCAGCGAAATGTTTGCCGTGCAAAAAAAAAATGCAGTCATATCTTTTCTTAAAGATCATCATTTTTGATAGTTCCTAATATTTTTGACGGAAAGGCACTATTTTCAATTCTTAATTATTTTCCAGATACCTTAACTTCTGTGCAATCCACTAATACTTTAGGAAGCCCTGCGAGTCTCTCCAATTTAATGTCCTCCTGTGAGTCATAAATACACTTACACTGGAAGGATAAAACGCAAGTAAAGGAAACTTAAAAGTGTCTTCCAAAATCGTGCCTAAGGCAAGACTCGGTTCCTGGATAAAATATACTTAAAGGGGAGAGCGAGAACTAGATGGAGACTAGAAGAAGACGAAAGGCTGCCTGGGGAAAATTTTTTCACGGAGTCGACGGACAAGTAGACGGCACATTAGAGTTCATTAGGAGTGGCTTCCGGGGCCAAGAGTCAACCTCAATGCTTTGCATTGTCGCTTAATATAGGGGTTTTTATTTAAAGGCAAGGATGCGGAAATAATGGTACCGCTGCATACACAAAACCACTAATGGCGGTCGATGCCGTTAGTAGGTCCTTCCGTCGCCTTTGTTGGATTTTGTGCTGCAAGGGATTTCCATTCTCTTATTTTCATTTTCTTTGTTTTGTGTTTTGAATTAATTTCGTTTTATTTTTAGGTTTCGTTTTGTTTTTGAGCTTTGCTCGAACTGTACCGCCAACCACTGTCGATGGAATGCTTTGTTTATTATCCTGCGGGTTGGTGAGTAGATGGCTGAAGTCAGGATCAAAGGTTACTGCGTTTATAATGAGATTGCTATCGAAGAGAATTTTGGATTTGATCCACAGATTCTGGTGGGGTTCGACTCCTTTGTGGAAAATGCTTCAGCGGTAAACAAAAATAATTTCCAGGCATTTTTTTTATAAAGAATTATACAATATTCACATTTATGTATATCATATATTCCTGTGTTTATCCTGTTTCGCACATTCCGATGTTATCATGTAAAATTGAAGTTTCTAAGACCAGAAATCAAATATATCTACCCGTTTAAACGACTGACATGATAAGCACGGACCAAAATACCACAGACAACACTCGGTGACAATCACAGCATTTAGAAATTATACTTCTTATCATACACACCAAAATAACTGTAGTCAATTTCTTCTTCCAATGTTTACTAATATTTCTCAAAATATCCCAACGTAAGATTTAATAAAACGAGACCATATGCAGCCATGCATCCATGCAAAGTTATCGCCCTGAAAATAGAAAAACCTCAACCCGAATCTATTTTCGGTTTCGGACAATTTACGATGGACATTATCGTAAAAAAACACAAATAAAAAATAGAGGTTGCAGAAGCCACAGAAAATGAAAAAAAAAAAAAAAAAAAAAAAAACAACATTGAATTGCAGAAGCCACAAAATACAACAAGGAAACAACCCACAACAAAGAAACAACCACAACAATGATCAAAAGGAGAAGAAACTCGAATATTTCCTTCAAAATATTTACACTTTTGTGAGAGACATCGGAACAGACAAAAAACAATCTCAGATCCGATCCCCTCGTTCAGATCACACAGATAGGGAAATAATGCAAATGCGTGGCCCAAGGGAGAAAAAGGCAGAAGGGAAAAAATGGGGGGAAGAGGGGGGGGAAAAATAATGAGCCTACTGTTAATTGCAGTGCATGGAAGCAACAACAACAACAACAATGACAAGAGAAACTACACTATTTTATGGGTTTCACTACAACAACATGGGCGTTTGTCTAGAGTCGATGGCGGAAAATTTCAGCCAAAGAGAAGACCGAGAAGAACCAACAACCAAATATAGGTCCATGTGGCCCACAGGGCGACGAGATGGGGTTGACAGAGAGAGAGGGAGGGAGAGGGAGGGAGGAGCGGAGAGAAAGGGAGAGGGTGGGGTGTAAGGGGGCAGTTGTAGAAATGTAATAAAAATGAATGAGAATAATAAATCAACATACAACAACTGCGTGCAGGAACAAATTACAGCAGCAAACACGAGAGCAACGAGATGCGGAAATGGAATTCTTAAAAAAGACCACATGTGAATGGGAGATATGGGTTTATTTTACAAACCGAGGAGTGGGAGACGGCGCTCGCAAAGCGGATGTGAATTTAAAACATTTGTAAGAAGAGAAACAACGAAAGAAGTAGAAAAAAAAAACATTTTAGAAAAATTTCAAATCTTTACAAAACACTTTTTAGTTGTTCTTGTCGTCGTCAGATGATATTGTTTACAAAACTTGGCAAATCTTAAAAGTGGGCGAAGTAGAGCGAACAACGGAGAGCGAGTTAGTGAAAGGAGAGAGAGAGACAATGAAAGGGAGCGAGAGAGATAGTGAAATAGAGCGAGGGAGATCGTGAAAGAGTGTGTGAGTGGGAGAGTGTTATTTTTAGCGAGTGTTCGAAATGAAAATAAAAATCTACTTAGACAACAATGCGATCGTGGTCCGAAGTTTGGTCGGCGACGGCGACAATTAGCGAGGTTCCACTGTCCACGCATGGACCATGGACCCAAGAAGAGAGGAGAGAGAGCGCGAAAGAGAAGGGAAATTTGTGCCAAGTGGATGCCGGCAGCTGAATCACTCGCCACGATGATCAAGCAAAATGCGGCTGACAAAGCGCTGAATTAAATCAAAAAAATACAAAGAGAAATAAAAGAGAGAGAGACAAAGAGAGAGGAAAAGACAGAGAGAGAAGAGGAAGAAGAAGAGGGAGAGGTTCGTATAGAGCGAATAAATCAGGTGCACAACACACAAATTGCAGAGGGGGGAAAAACAAGAAGAAAACGAGAAGATGTTGGCACAAGAAAATCTTCTTAAAATCTTGTCAAATAATATTTCGCTCAATTATGAATTCAAAATTATGACGAAAATAAATATGAATTACGCACTATTTAATGTCGAGTGAATCGGAGGTAATTGGTGGAATGCGTGCGAGAGAGACGGAGAAAATTTATAATTATTTGCAAATATTTTTAATTATACGAAATCATATTGCATAAAAAAAGAATTGAGGTGAAAAAAATGTTTTAAAAAATTCAAATTCAAGATAAATAATCTAGATTATCAAAGAATTAAACAATGTAGAAACTACCAATGATAACTACTTGGATAGATTTATATTAAATCTTCTATTATCGCAAATCGCAATAACAAAATCAAAAATAACTCCTTTCAAATATGTAGATCGCGAAATATATTCGATTCCAATGACATGAAGTTCACAAAGAGTATTTAAGGAAAAATAATATAAAGGCAAATATATTCCGTTTCATTAAAATTAAA
>JAFDUT010000473.1:0-20960 GCA_017309665.1 Coelopa frigida
ATTCTGAACGAATGCAGCTTGAACCACTTCGGACCATGTGACTCCCTTCTTGAGCGAATTGCGTACGGGTATCAGACGATCGTTGAGGGTTTGGCAAGCTTTCCGAACTGCAAAGCACACGCATTCGCTTCCTATGCTGTTGGCCGTAACAAAGGACGTAGTACCATTTATGGTATCACTGGACTCGATTTTCACCATGGCCATGGGAATACCTAGCACATAGGAAGCCACTTGAGCCACCTTGGTATTTAAACCTGGAACATAAAGTAAGTTCATGGCAGTCATTTCGATGTCGAGTTCATCCTACCTTGACCCATTTCGATGCCTCCATGAGAGATGACCACGCTTCCATCGCCATGGTAAATAGCTACAGTTGCTGTGTATTGGCCAAGGTATATAAGTGGAAATTCCATGATGGCCAAACCCAGGCCTCGTTTACGCCAGCGATTCCTCTCATTATACTCGTCGATTTCCCTTCGTCTATCACGATATTCTGTGATCTTGAGAAAACGCGGCAGTAACTCCCACATCTTCGTACCTGGCTTGAGATTCACCAAGCGAACATCGGCAGGATCGATGTTGGCCTCGAATGCGATGTGTTCAATTTGAGTCTCGATCATGGCAATTCCTAAACGACGTACTCTTTTAAATTTAATTCTCGTCGAAAAAAATACTGGCTTGATCAAAGGTGTCCGTTTGAATGTTAAGATAACCCAACCTACCTTCGACAGTACCGGGAGCCCTACACCAGGTGGAACTTGGAGCGTCTGTTAGCTCTACTTGAGCATCCAACTTGTAGTTGCTGTCTGTGAGGTCATAGCAGTTCCTGGCGATCAGAGTCATGTGTGCATCGTCTAGAGATTCATTCGGAGTACAACCGGCGTCATTATAACAACTATTTTGCAGTCCAATGATTCTTCCACTCGACTTAACGTGAAACTCGTAGTCTGAGCGACAGGCCCATCGTTTGCCACATACTTTCATCATCGATTCGATGGTTTGGACGAATCTTGCCGGGCGATTCAGTTTGTGGGCGACCAAAGAAGCCGCACATGCAACCTGGTTACCGCGGCTCACCTTGCTACCGTACGCTCCGCCCAAGCGTCGCACTTTCAGCTGAACATCAGCTATCTTCAGCTGCAGCATTTTCGCGATCACAAGCTGGGTCATGTCCATCCATTGAGTGGCCGACCACACCTGTAGGCCTTGTTCAAAAGGAACCGCAATCGTCGTATGAGGTTCCATGGTGAAGTGGTACTGGGATCCAAATTGGAGCATTCCTCTTCCAGAGACGTCGGCAGGTTCGCTGAGGCTCAATGTCTGAACTCCGGACTCCACCACCTTGTGAATCCTGTCAGTTCGCTTCGCAGCGATAACATCGTCCATGGTGGGCAACACGGAGGATGGACTCCCAACTGAATAGAGAACTCGCACCTTGGATCCAGCGCGGTTCGCTATATCGCTGGTTGTGGCCACGATGACGCCCAGAGGCTGATCGTAGTACTTGACTCTCCCGGAACAGAAGATCTCCTCATCTATTGTGATACCAAAGAATTTATTTGACACAAATGAGTTGGTTCCAGGAATGTCTTTCGCCGAAAAGAAAGCTAAAACTCCTGGCACCTTTAGAGCCTCGGAGGCGTCGATCTGCTCGATGGTGGCGCCAACCTTCGTCGCGCCCACAAAGGCGCAGTAGACGGCGTTGTTCGTCGTCAGGAAGTCGTTCATGTAGGTGGCCTCGCCGGTGGTCTGGATGAGAGCTGAAAAGGATTTACAACAATAGTCTTATCCTAAGAAAGAAATTTTCAGGCTACCTTCGAGTTTCTCCACGGGCTGTGTGACCGGGTAGAACTTTTCATTCGTCTCGAAGTTCTGCTTCCCCGAGGACAAGGGGCGCCTCAGGATGTCGGCGCCACTCTTGAACTCGTCCTTGACGTCTGGGGCGAGGCCGAGGAGGAACTTGTAGAAGAGGCCACAGGCCAACTTCTGCCGGTATTCGGGCGAGGCGTCCGGCAGCACGGCATCGGGGGTCAGGTTAGAGGGCAACTCGGTGAAAACCTTTGCCACGGTCTCCTTGTCGAAGAGGTTCTGCCCGACCAGCAGTGCCTCCAACGAGGATGCGTGAACGAAGTGGGGGGCGATGCCTCCGAAGCAGATGCGCGCCTCCTTGACCTGGCCCTGGCCCGAGCTCTTGTCCATGGCCAGCAGGAAGGCGGCGTTAACGTAGGCGTGAGCGTTCTGGGCCCGGGGCATGATCTACAGATGACGGAGTGAGGATCGTGTCAGAGGACTTGCTTACAGCACTTACTTTATAGGAGCAGAAGACGAACTCGTCCTTGGGCCGCGCCCTGAGCTCGAAGGCTCTGAGGACCAACTTCGGAGAGGACGTCTGCAGGTACTCGGAGAGGGCCATTGTCCTCTGGCTCGAGGCGTCCTCGTGGACCACCACCTGGGCGTCCAGGGCCTCGAAGGTGATGAAGACGTCAGAGGGGAACTCCACATGGGCCTTCTTTATGCTGATGTTACCAGCGAGGGTCCCGGTCTGTTCAAAGAACAACGGTTATCTTGAATCTTCGTGGATCAGGTGGACATCGGACGAAGGACTCACGTTGCGCACTGGGACGTTGGCGATGAGGTCGAAGTGCTGCCACAGCTGCTGGCAGAACTCGAAGCCGGACTGCTGGGCAGCCTCCAGGAAGGTGTCCATGGCCTCCGAGAGGCTCACGTTGGCGCCCAGGGTCAACTTGTCGGCCGCCAGCGAGCTCTGGCGCAGCTCGGCCACGGCGTGCAGGTCGACGAAGTGTCGCACGTCCTCGGGGCGCCGGTAGACGCCACCAACAAGAACTCGTCCTTGTCCACCAAGGCGAGGGCCTCGAACAGCTCCGGGAGGTCCTGGGGCCAGTGCCACTGGATGCCATCCGCGTACGAGAGCCGGCGGGGAAGGCGCTCCGCGTTCTCCACCTCCTCCATGGTGACGCGGCCGCCCTTCGACTGCAGCAGACCGAACATGTTCATGACCATGCCGTTCATCTTGGCCAGGCGCCTCTGGATCGGGTGGTAGCCCTGAACCTTGTTGCCGAGGCCTTCCGCCGTGGTGATCTCCCAGTCGGCGCATGTGTTCAGCAGGATCAGGCACTGCAAAGGAGAGCGAAGTCAGTAAAGGTTTTCACACCAGCCACTTGTGGAGGATCCCGATTCTCACCGAATTCGCGACCCAGGTGCGATCCTCGCCAGTGGCCGGGTGCCGGCCGTGGATCACCACGATGCAGGCCCCGCAGCCTCCCTCCAAACCCATTAACTTCGTGGCCGTCAGCTGGGCGTGCTCGCGGATGAAGGTGTTCAGCGTGATATCCGGCGGCAAGGTGGCCAAGTTGACTATGATGCGACACAGGAACAGACGAATGCGATGACTTTGTGTCTAAAGGCTTCTTTCGTTCTATAACTTACCTTCGTAGCTATTGCCATTGATCTGAAAACACGTCGTAATTTTCAGTAGCGTATGTCTTCCTTTGTCGACTATTTCTGAAGAACTGTTCCTCCACACCGTGGTCGCTGTATGAATTGGTTGAGGTCAACCCACAAGACTACTTTCAACTCGATACATGTTCGAAATAAATTATTTATTTGAACTTTAAACTCAGTACAGTGCATATTTAATTATAATGGCCGAAATTTTGGTTGCATAAGCCATCATTCTCGTATTTGATTCAGTGTTTGGTATTTAATTAACTTGGCTGATGTTATCGCTCTGCGTAATAAAATGAATATAATGGTATTATTTTGTGTCCTTTTGTATTAAATTTCGTCTATCTGTCCATATGTCTGTCTGTGGAAATACGTTTTTGGAAGATATGATAAGAGGTATTGTAGAAGAAACTGAGGTCACTTTATTTAGGTGTGCCCACCTCCCATTTAAAGCAAAATTTCTAAAAATCTTAATTAATAATATATTTTCGGATCTTAACATAATTGCTATTACATTTTGCGTAAAAGGTACTTTTGCTTCAATTTTGGGTGTAGGGCAGGGTTCGTAAAACGTTAAACGCTAGGGCAATGCCGAAAATAAACTTTTACTTATTAAACGTATATTCTTTTATTTTTCTTTTCAAAGTCAAAACCGGATAATTAGCGGTATTTTGATATGTTTTCATACAATAACATTTATATTTCGTTTCTTGTTTGTATCCATGGATTCTTTATATGGATAAAATACTTCGGGTGCTGTGGCTCAATGGCTGAATGCTTAGCATACAAGTCTAAATCACCGGGTTCAATCCTGTCATCCGAGACCTTCAATATGTTTATACAGCAGCCACCTCTCGACAATAGAAAACTACAGAGTCTCAAATTCTCAATAAAAAGCACCCACGTTCACCATATGGATTCGTCATAAAACTGAAGGACTCTTTTAGTGCTGTACCTGTACCGACATATAATTCCATACATTCTAACATTTAACGAAGGTGGTTAAAAATATGAATACTACTATTTTATTGACATGAAAATGCATTTACGTCGGTTCCCGCATTCAAGACGATGTGTTCCGGCGTAGTTGGCGCACCCAATCGCACCCACTCTCGCTTCAGACCAGCGTCCTTGCGAGCGGACTGAATGGCGTGTTGAATGGCGAAGACAGCACTCACAGCCAGACAACAGGGAGGTTCTCCTACGGCCTTCGATCGCATGAATCCACCGGAGTTGGGATTCTTCTGCACCAGCTCTATGCGGAAGTCGATTGGGATGTCCTTGGCCCCTGGCGGCTTGTAGTTCCAAGTTCGGGTGGTCAGCAGTTGCCCGGTCTGCCGGTCGTAGGTCAACTGCTCTGTCAACCAGTAGCCCAGACACATCACGAAAGCGCCTTCGATCTGACCGATGTCTATGTTAGGACTCAGACTTTCGCCGGTGTCCTCGAGGATGTCGACTCGTTTTATCAGATGGTTTCCGGTCAGGATGTCGACCTCCACCTCCGTCAATCCCAGTCCAAATATGTTGTAGTTTTGCAAGTCGCCCTCTTTGTAATGATCGCTGGCGATCAGGTTCACATTCTGAACGAATGCAGCTTGAACCACTTCGGACCATGTGACTCCCTTCTTGAGCGAATTGCGTACGGGTATCAGACGATCGTTGAGGGTTTGGCAAGCTTTCCGAACTGCAAAGCACACGCATTCGCTTCCTATGCTGTTGGCCGTAACAAAGGACGTAGTACCATTTATGGTATCACTGGACTCGATTTTCACCATGGCCATGGGAATACCTAGCACATAGGAAGCCACTTGAGCCACCTTGGTATTTAAACCTGGAACATAAAGTAAGTTCATGGCAGTCATTTCGATGTCGAGTTCATCCTACCTTGACCCATTTCGATGCCTCCATGAGAGATGACCACGCTTCCATCGCCATGGTAAATAGCTACAGTTGCTGTGTATTGGCCAAGGTATATAAGTGGAAATTCCATGATGGCCAAACCCAGGCCTCGTTTACGCCAGCGATTCCTCTCATTATACTCGTCGATTTCCCTTCGTCTATCACGATATTCTGTGATCTTGAGAAAACGCGGCAGTAACTCCCACATCTTCGTACCTGGCTTGAGATTCACCAAGCGAACATCGGCAGGATCGATGTTGGCCTCGAATGCGATGTGTTCAATTTGAGTCTCGATCATGGCAATTCCTAAACGACGTACTCTTTTAAATTTAATTCTCGTCGAAAAAAATACTGGCTTGATCAAAGGTGTCCGTTTGAATGTTAAGATAACCCAACCTACCTTCGACAGTACCGGGAGCCCTGCACCAGGTGGAACTTGGAGCGTCTGTTAGCACTACTTGAGCATCCAACTTGTAGTTGCTGTCTGTGAGGTCATAGCAGTTCCTGGCGATCAGAGTCATGTGTGCATCGTCTAGAGATTCATTCGGAGTACAACCGGCGTCATTATAACAACTATTTTGCAGTCCAATGATTCTTCCACTCGACTTAACGTGAAACTCGTAGTCTGAGCGACAGGCCCATCGTTTGCCACATACTTTCATCATCGATTCGATGGTTTGGACGAATCTTGCCGGGCGATTCAGTTTGTGGGCGACCAAAGAAGCCGCACATGCAACCTGGTTACCGCGGCTCACCTTGCTACCGTACGCTCCGCCCAAGCGTCGCACTTTCAGCTGAACATCAGCTATCTTCAGCTGCAGCATTTTCGCGATCACAAGCTGGGTCATGTCCATCCATTGAGTGGCCGACCACACCTGTAGGCCTTGTTCAAAAGGAACCGCAATCGTCGTATGAGGTTCCATGGTGAAGTGGTACTGGGATCCAAATTGGAGCATTCCTCTTCCAGAGACGTCGGCAGGTTCGCTGAGGCTCAATGTCTGAACTCCGGACTCCACCACCTTGTGAATCCTGTCAGTTCGCTTCGCAGCGATAACATCGTCCATGGTGGGCAACACGGAGGATGGACTCCCAACTGAATAGAGAACTCGCACCTTGGATCCAGCGCGGTTCGCTATATCGCTGGTTGTGGCCACGATGACGCCCAGAGGCTGATCGTAGTACTTGACTCTCCCGGAACAGAAGATCTCCTCATCTATTGTGATACCAAAGAATTTATTTGACACAAATGAGTTGGTTCCAGGAATGTCTTTCGCCGAAAAGAAAGCTAAAACTCCTGGCACCTTTAGAGCCTCGGAGGCGTCGATCTGCTCGATGTGGCGCCAACCTTCGTCGCGCCCACAAAGGCGCAGTAGACGGGCGTTGTTCGTCGTCAGGAAGTCGTTCATGTAGGTGGCCTCGCCGGTGGTCTGGATGAGAGCTGAAAAGGATTTACAACAATAGTCTTATCCTAAGAAAGAAATTTTCAGGCTACCTTCGAGTTTCTCCACGGGCTGTGTGACCGGGTAGAACTTTTCATTCGTCTCGAAGTTCTGCTTCCCCGAGGACAAGGGGCGCCTCAGGATGTCGGCGCCACTCTTGAACTCGTCCTTGACGTCTGGGGCGAGGCCGAGGAGGAACTTGTAGAAGAGGCCACAGGCCAACTTCTGCCGGTATTCGGGCGAGGCGTCCGGCAGCACGGCATCGGGGGTCAGGTTAGAGGGCAACTCGGTGAAAACCTTTGCCACGGTCTCCTTGTCGAAGAGGTTCTGCCCGACCAGCAGTGCCTCCAACGAGGATGCGTGAACGAAGTGGGGGGCGATGCCTCCGAAGCAGATGCGCGCCTCCTTGACCTGGCCCTGGCCCGAGCTCTTGTCCATGGCCAGCAGGAAGGCGGCGTTAACGTAGGCGTGAGCGTTCTGGGCCCGGGGCATGATCTACAGATGACGGAGTGAGGATCGTGTCAGAGGACTTGCTTACAGCACTTACTTTATAGGGCCTTCTTTATGCTGATGTTACCAGCGAGGGTCCCGGTCTGTTCAAAGAACAACGGTTATCTTGAATCTTCGTGGATCAGGTGGACATCGGACGAAGGACTCACGTTGCGCACTGGGACGTTGGCGATGAGGTCGAAGTGCTGCCACAGCTGCTGGCAGAACTCGAAGCCGGACTGCTGGGCAGCCTCCAGGAAGGTGTCCATGGCCTCCGAGAGGCTCACGTTGGCGCCCAGGGTCAACTTGTCGGCCGCCAGCGAGCTCTGGCGCAGCTCGGCCACGGCGTGCAGGTCGACGAAGTGTCGCACGTCCTCGGGGCGCCGGTAGACGCCGTGGGCCGTATTGCCCGCCACCAACAAGAACTCGTCCTTGTCCACCAAGGCGAGGGCCTCGAACAGCTCCGGGAGGTCCTGGGGCCAGTGCCACTGGATGCCATCCGCGTACGAGAGCCGGCGGGGCAGGTGCAGGGCCCGGGGCTGGTGGCAGGAGCTGGCGCAGGGGCGGCCAGTCCTGGGACAGTCCTTCGCCAGGTCCTCGATGTCCCGGCAGTCGGCGGGCATGTCGACGGTGCTGTCCACGGCGAAGGACTTCATGGCGTCCAGGATGGGGCGGTAGCCGGTGCAGCGGCAGATGTTGCCGCCGAATGCGTTCTCCACCTCCTCCATGGTGACGCGGCCGCCCTTCGACTGCAGCAGACCGAACATGTTCATGACCATGCCGGGCGAGCAGAAGCCGCACTGGGTGCCGTTCATCTTGGCCAGGCGCCTCTGGATCGGGTGGTAGCCCTGAACCTTGTTGGCGAGGCCTTCCGCCGTGGTGATCTCCCAGTCGGCGCATGTGTTCAGCAGGATCAGGCACTGCAAAGGAGAGCGAAGTCAGTAAAGGTTTTCACACCAGCCACTTGTGGAGGATCCCGATTCTCACCGAATTCGCGGCCCAGGTGCGATCCTCGCCAGTGGCCTGGTGCCGGCCGTGGACCACCACGATGCAGGCCCCGCAGCCGCCCTCCAGACACATGAACTTCGTGGCCGTCAGCTGGGCGTGCTCGCGGATGAAGGTGTTCAGCGTGATGTCCGGCGGCAGAGTGGCCAAATTAACTGTGGAGCAAGACAAGAACCGATAACTAACTCGTAATGTAAGAAGCTTGTTTCATCATCGCACTTACCCTCGTACTTAGCTCCATTGATGTGGAAAAACGTCGACATTTTCTGTATCTTATGTCTTCCTTTCTAGACTGTTTATGATAAACTGTACCCAAATATTCTAGACTTCTAGACTGTATTCATATGCTTGTTGAGGTCAACCCACCTGACCACTTTCAACTCGAGTTCTACATATTAGCACAATAAATCTTTTTAATAGTATTCAACAATTTATTTAATTTAATAACAGTTCTGTGAAGATTTCAAGATAAAGTCCATATGAAATTTTAATTAGAGAAGCTAGTATTCTTGTGTGTGGTATACATATTCTGTTTATACCCTACACTTAGTTTTATAATTGAATTTTGTCCTTCAGTTTGTAACTTCTAAGTCGATTTAGCCCATCCGTCTATCACACTTAGTGCTTGTCTGTGGAAATATTTTTATTTTTTTTTTTTAAATCGGTAAAAGACTGACTGAGATAACTGATTTTTTTGATTTAGTTTTTAAATATTATTATTATTTTATTTGGATGTCAGCATCGAAATTGGTCAACAGTAAAGTAAAAGCTGAATATTTATTCAATTTGAAATACCAATTATAATTCTTATTAGTATTTCTGCATCTTTACATTTCCTATCACTTCTGAGTGATTTCTGATCTGATTTTTCATATCTGATTTCATTATTGATATTCCATATTTCATTATGTCCTCTTAGCTAAGGAAAATCTCTCTTATTTATTTCAGGAGTTAATTTAACAACATTTAATATTTTCATTGTTATGTCATCATCACTCCATTTGCATAAAATAAGAATTTATTTAAATTTATAAATCCCGGTTTTTCAAATTCGCGTTAAAAAGATTCTTTTGCTATAAGTTTTGGTTGCATATAAGCTTCGACCAGCCCGATGATAACAGTTTTAGTTGTTTTTTTTTTAATTTAAAGTTTTATACGATCTTTTACTACTCAGAATTCATTTCGTTATTCATTTATTTTTTTTTCATTCCTCACATTAAATTTATATCGCTATTTTTATTATCGTCATATTTTATACTTTGTTGTGTTTTTTGATGAAGAAGATGAAGAATGAAGATGAAAAAATTCGTGTTGAAATAAAGTAGCAAAATATCATAATACATAAAGTTACGCAAAAAAAATTTTAATAAAAAATTAGCTCTCCAGAAAAATATTTGGACAGAACGAAGTCAGAAAGTAAAAAAGAAATATTCATTCCATAAAGCATTATTTATTTCGATAACAATTTTTTTTAAATTGGTAACTTTGTCAAATATTTTTCAAAGTTTCATGTATTATTATATTAGATATTTTCAGGGATAAAATTTACCCGGCTTTTTATTTTTTTACCGAATTATATATGCAATTCACATATGCACATGTACAGGTTCTATGAAAACGAGTTGTACATGGCGAAAAACAAATTTTAATTTTATTCACATGAAGTTATTATTTTTGGTTGAATTTCAGCAATGCTGTTAGAGATACTTGAACAATTAGATAAGCCAAAAATATAAAAAAATACTGTGGTGGTCCAGTATAGCGAATGCTTTTTTCTAGTCCATTGATGACTCTAAATAACGAACGGTTGAAAAATTAAGTATTCTATATAACGAATTCTATATTGACTTCAGTACAATATTTTTTTTTCAAAAAATAAAAAATACTAAAAATAATAAAAAAATAAATAAATTTTTTCCGTTTTGAGTTTCCGTGAATAGAGTTTAACTTGCTACTATGAAATATTTATAAAATATATATTTCCATATAACGAACGAACCCTGGACATAATATCATTCGTTATACTGGACCACCATTGTATATGAAAGGAAATGATTAGTAGAATTTATGGTATAAAAAACCTGTATCAACTTGTCGCACTTGTACTGGTTACTTAATCCAAAATCTGAATTAAGTCTTAACAATAAATTACTGCTCTATAAAACCATACTGAAACCTGTATGGACATATGGAATTCAATTATGGGGTACAGCAAGTAATTCAAATATTGAAATTTTACAACGTTTTCAATCCAAAATATTAAGGCAAATTACTAATGCACCTTGGTTTGTCACAAACATTCAAATCCATAAAGATCTCAATGTCTCTTTTGTTAAAAAAGAAATAAATAACTTCAGCGCAAGATACCTTATTAGACTTAGTAATCACACCAATACTCTAGCTATAAGACTTCTTGATGATACTAATGAAATGAAAAGACTTAAAAGATATCATACACTAGATTTACCATTTAGATAATAAGTATGTACATATAGCTATTTTAAGTTTGTTATTATTTTATATTTAAGTTGTTGTTAATGTTCATTTAAATATGTTCATTGTATTTTTGGACTTAATGAAGTTCAAAATAACTCTGTTAAATTTATGTAATCAAATTTGCTTATTATTATTTAAATAGATTGCAAATAAAAGAATATTTACAAAAAAAAAAAAAAAAAAACTTGTCGCACTCGAATGAGCTGCCAATAACAATATTGTGGCAAATTCTTCCAAAAGTTGTGGCCAACGTTAGCAGACTACATTTCACACACATCAGATACATGCAAATTTAAAAAAATCCCATTGCTTTCTTGACGCGGATTTACTTCGCTTGTTAAAATCTGATGAATATGGTTTAATTTTAACTGGTAACGCAATTGTTGCTCAATTTTAAGGTAAATAGCTAATGTAAATTTCGTATAGGTTAAGAACGCACTGTAATAATTAAAATATCATTATTTTATTGCAATGAAAATGCCTTCATGTCATTTCCCGCATTCAAGACGATGTGTTCTGGAGTTGTGGGCGCCCCCAGTCGCACCCACTCCCGCTTTAGACCAGCGTCCTTGCGAGCGGACTGAATGGCGTGTTGAATGGCGAAGACAGCACTCACAGCCAGACAACAGGGAGGTTCTCCTACGGCCTTCGATCGCATGAATCCACCGGAGTTGGGATTCTTCTGCACCAGCTCTATGCGGAAGTCGATTGGGATGTCCTTGGCCCCTGGCGGCTTGTAGTTCCAAGTTCGGGTGGTCAGCAGTTGCCCGGTCTGCCGGTCGTAAGTCAACTGCTCTGTCAACCAGTAGCCCAGACACATCACGAAAGCGCCTTCGATCTGACCGATGTCTATGTTAGGACTCAGACTTTCGCCGGTGTCCTCGAGGATGTCGACTCGTTTTATCAGATGGTTTCCGGTCAGGATGTCGACCTCCACCTCCGTCAATCCCAGTCCAAATATGTTGTAGTTTTGCAAGTCGCCCTCTTTGTAATGATCGCTGGCGATCAGGTTCACATTCTGAACGAATGCAGCTTGAACTACTTCGGACCATGTGACTCCCTTCTTGAGCGAATTGCGTACGGGTATCAGACGATTGTTGAGGGTTTGGCAAGCTTTCCGAACTGCAAAGCATACAGTTTCACTTCCTATACTAGTTGCAGTACCCATGGAGTTGGCGCCACTGATGGTGTCACTGTACTCGACTTTCACCACATCCAGAGGAATTCCTAGCACATAGGCAGCCACTTGAGCCGTCTTGGTATTCAATCCTGGAATACACAGAAAGTCTGTAAAAGTCATTCCGTTTTGTAGAGTTAATCCTACCTTGACCCATTTCGATGCCTCCATGAGAGATGACCACGCTTCCATCGCCGTGATAAATTGATACAGTAGCCGTAATTAAGCCATAGTACACGAGAGGAAATTCCATCACGGCCAGACCCAGGCCTCGTTTGCGCCAGCGATTTTTCTCGTTGTAGTCATTGACCTCCTTTCGTCGTTGATGGTACTCCGTGGTTTTGAGAAAGCGTGGTAGGAGCTCCGCCATCCTCGATCCTGGCCTGAGATTCACCAAGCGGACATCTGCTGGATCGATGTTGGTCTCGAATGCGATTTGTTCTATTTGAGTCTCGATCATGGCGATTCCTAAATGAATGAAATGTTTTTATACACTACACTATATCTGAGGAACTATACATTATACATATAAGAAGTTAAATTTTCTAATTTGGAATATATCTAGTTCACGATGCCAATGAAAGAAGCTTGGTTTTAATGAGCGTTCTTTGTAACTTAACAAACTAATAGAGTCAAAGTTTTAACGCGATCGGATGAGGGAAAACCCTGCTGCATCGGCCCAATAGTTATGTATGTAAATTTGCTAAACCAACTTACCTTCGACGGAGCCGGGAGCCCTGCACCAGGTGGCACTTGCCGCATCTGTCAGCACCGCCTGAGCATCCAACTTGTAGTTGTTGTCTGTTAGGTTGTAGCAGTTTCTCGACATCAGAATTATATCCTCTACCGGGGACTCATTCAGACTACAACCGGCATCGCTGTATGAAATGTTTATCAGTCTGACAATTTTTCCATTCGACATCACATGGAATTCGTAGTCTGAGCGACAAGCACATCGCTTGCCACAGGTCAACATCATCGATTCAATAGTTTGTACGAATCTTGCCGGACGGTTCAGTTTGTGGGCCACTAGAGAAGCCGCACAGGCCACCTGGTTGCAACGAGAGAGCTTAGCTCCGTACGCTCCGCCCAAGCGTCGCACTTTCAGCTGAACATCAGCTATCTTCAGCTGAAGCATTTTCCCGATCACAAGCTGGGTCATGTCCATCCATTGAGTGGAAGACCACACCTGCAGGCCTTGTTCGAAGGGAACCGCAATCGTTGTATGGGGTTCCATGGTGAAGTGGTATTGGGATCCAATTTGGAGGATCCCACTTCCAGAGACGTCAGCAGATTCGCTGAGGCTCAATGTCTGAACTCCGGACTCCACCACCTTGTGAATCCTGTCAGTTCGCTTCGCAGCGATAACATCGTCCATGGTGGGCAACACGGAGGATGGACTCCCAACTGAATAGAGAACTCGCACCTTGGATCCAGCGCGGTTCGCTATATCGCTGGTTGTGGCCACGATGACGCCCAGAGGCTGATCGTAGTACTGGACTCTCCCGGAACAGAAGATCTCCTCGTCCTCCACGATGCCTAGTAAGTTGATTTCCACAAAAGTATTCCTACCAGGAATGTCTTTTGCTGAGAAAAATGCTAGGACACCAGGCACCTTCAGAGCCGCGGAGGGGTCGATTTGCTCGATGGTGGCTCCCACCTTAGTCGCGCCCACAAAGGCGCAGTAGACGGCGTTGTTCGTGGTCAGGAAGTCGTTCATGTAGGTGGCCTCGCCGGTAGTCTGAATAAGAGCTGAAAAGGATTTACTTATAATAGTCTAGTCGTTAGTAACAAATCTTCAACCTACCTTCGAGTTTCTCCACGGGCTGTGTGACCGGGTAGAACTTTTCATTCGTCTCGAAGTTCTGCTTCCCCGAGGACAAGGGGCGCCTCAGGATGTCGGCGCCACTCTTGAACTCGTCCTTGACGTCTGGGGCGAGGCCGAGGAGGAACTTGTAGAAGAGGCCACAGGCCAACTTCTGCCGGTATTCGGGCGAGGCGTCCGGCAGCACGGCATCGGGGGTCAGGTTAGAGGGCAACTCGGTGAAAACCTTTGCCACGGTCTCCTTGTCGAAGAGGTTCTGCCCGACCAGCAGTGCCTCCAACGAGGATGCGTGAACGAAGTGGGGGGCGATGCCTCCGAAGCAGATGCGCGCCTCCTTGACCTGGCCCTGGCCCGAGCTCTTGTCCATGGCCAGCAGGAAGGCGGCGTTAACGTAGGCGTGAGCGTTCTGGGCCCGGGGCATGATCTACAGATGACGGAGTGAGGATCGTGTCAGAGGACTTGCTTACAGCACTTACTTTATAGGAGCAGAAGACGAACTCGTCCTTGGGCCGCGCCCTGAGCTCGAAGGCTCTGAGGACCAACTTCGGAGAGGACGTCTGCAGGTACTCGGAGAGGGCCATTGTCCTCTGGCTCGAGGCGTCCTCGTGGACCACCACCTGGGCGTCCAGGGCCTCGAAGGTGATGAAGACGTCAGAGGGGAACTCCACATGGGCCTTCTTTATGCTGATGTTACCAGCGAGGGTCCCGGTCTGTTCAAAGAACAACGGTTATCTTGAATCTTCGTGGATCAGGTGGACATCGGACGAAGGACTCACGTTGCGCACTGGGACGTTGGCGATGAGGTCGAAGTGCTGCCACAGCTGCTGGCAGAACTCGAAGCCGGACTGCTGGGCAGCCTCCAGGAAGGTGTCCATGGCCTCCGAGAGGCTCACGTTGGCGCCCAGGGTCAACTTGTCGGCCGCCAGCGAGCTCTGGCGCAGCTCGGCCACGGCGTGCAGGTCGACGAAGTGTCGCACGTCCTCGGGGCGCCGGTAGACGCCGTGGGCCGTATTTCCCGCCACCAACAAGAACTCGTCCTTGTCCACCAAGGCGAGGACCTCGAACAGCTCCGGGAGGTCCTGGGGCCAGTGCCACTGGATGCCATCCGCGTACGAGAGCCGGCGGGGCAGGCGCAGGGCCCGGGGCTGGTGGCAGGAGCCGGCGCAGGGGCGTCCAGTCCTGGGACAGTCCTTCGCCAGGTCCTCGATGTCCCGGCAGTCGGCGGGCACGTCGACGGTGCTGTCCACGGCGAAGGACTTCATGGCGTCCAGGATGGGGCGGTAGCCGGTGCAGCGGCAGATGTTGCCGCCGAATGCGTTCTCCACCTCCTCCATGGTGACGCGGCCGCCCTTCGACTGCAGCAGACCGAACATGTTCATGACCATGCCGGGCGAGCAGAAGCCGCACTGGGTGCCGTTCATCTTGGCCAGGCGCCTCTGGATCGGGTGGTAGCCCTGAACCTTGTTGCCGAGGCCCTCCGCCGTGGTGATCTCCCAGTCGGCGCACGTGTTCAGCAAGGTCAGGCACTGCAATGGAGAGGGAGGTCAGTGGAAGTCACTCCAGCCACTCGTGGAGAATCCCGATTCTCACCGAATTCGCGGCCCAGGTGCGCTCCTCGCCGGAGGCCGGGTGCCGCCCGTGGACCACCACGATGCAGGCCCCGCAGCCGCCCTCCAGACACATGAACTTCGTGGCCGTCAGCTGGGCGTGCTCGCGGATGAAGGTGTTCAGCGTGATGTCCGGCGGCAGGGTGGCCAAATTAACTATGGGGCGTGATAGAAGCATGAGACTGTGAGGGCCTCCTTCTTAAAGAAGAGACTTTCTTCTCTTCCCACTTACCCTCATAACTTACTCCATTGATCTTAAAAACCGTCGTCATTTTCTGTTACGTCTTCCTTTCTCAACAGTTTCTGATGAACTGTGCTCAATTTACAAACCGATTGAAAGCTAACATTGGAACTCAACCTGGACTTTAGTCAAAGACTGGTTGAGCTGAACCCACCTGACAACTTTCCACAGGCTATGTAGCGCAATGGATCTAATAAATCCAATACAACAAGTTGTTTTTGTTTTTAAACGCAGTAAAGAAGCGTTGAAGATTAAGTACAGTAGAAATATATTACATAAGCATCTTTCGCGTGTGTTAATAAAACGTTTTTATTTGGTTTATCTAATAGTATACATACAGTTTGTCAAGAATGAGTTTGCACAAAGAAAATTTATAAAATTTTTCAACTTTCTGGTCAAAAATAATACATGATTTTTATTTATGTACATACAATTGTGTTAACTATTAGGGGTATTCAGACGTACTGATTTAGAATTGTATGCCGTGCAATTTATTTTTGTAATACAATTCTAAATATATACAATTATAATCGAGTTGAAGCCTGACTAGAATTTGTTGACTATTTTTGTATAAAAAATGTCACAATTGCCTTTGAAATTTGGCATAAAAAGCAATTTCCTAAAGAACTTATGAAAAAACGAATTTGAATGCTCAGACTTGAGAAGATATACAATTATAGATATACAAATCTAAATCAGTCATCTGAATACCCCTATTATAATTTTTTACAGTGTTTCAAAAATATACGTTACAAAAAAAAATGCGTGCAACAGAGTACACGCGAAAGAAATTAAACTTTTTTTTCAAATATTGCCCATATTGCCCATGATATAAGCATTGATTTAAGACAGATATTTAACATTTTAAGTTTGTGTTGAACAACATCTTTTTCTTCATTCAATGATAACGGAAGCGTGCGCGATTGATACATGTGCGAATGGTGCATGCGCGATGTCGATGTTGAATTTAGCTACACTTTGGGTACGATAAGCGTCGTGAAACTCGCGATCGCAAAGCTTTCCGAACATCTGATCGGTGCAGCGAAGTTACGGAATGCTCTTCGTTTGATCGTCCCATTAAGAACGTAGTGACTACGTCGTAGTCGCTTAATGTATGTGATTATTGACTAATACTAATAATTACTTGAAACTATATTATATTTAAAGCCTTCATAGCGAACTAAGTAAAAATTAAATATTTCTTTCTTCGGAAAACTAAATAAAAAAAATATCTCAACATATTAGTATAATTTTTTTATTTCAAAAAAATTAAAAAAAAAATTGTTTGTTCCTTTATGGATTTTTTTTATACCCTACACCCTGTGGGTAAGGGTATATTCATTTTGTCCTTCCGTTTGTAACACATTAAAGGAGAGGTCGTAGGTATGGAAAAGTATATATATTCTTGATCAGCGTCACCTCCTGAATTGATTCAATGTCCGTCTGTCTGTCTGTTTGTGTGTCTGTCTGTGGAAATAGATTTTCTGAAGAAACGGTAAGATATACTGACTTGAAATTTTGGATTTAGTATTTCTATATTAATAAGCTACTTGTATGTAAAAATCGGAAATCGGTCAACGGACACGCCCACCTCCCATATAAAGCAAAAGGTTTATATGGGATATCTGGTGAACTATGGTATATATCGAGATGTAATTTTGTGTGGGGTCATGTTCCACTGATACGAGTTTACAAGTCAAAAATGGAAAACATCGACCAATGGACACGCCCACCTCCAAAGTAACGAAAAAGTTCAATATGAGATATCTGGTGAACTATTTCATATATCGAGATGAAATTTTGTGTGTGATCATGTACCACCGATACGAGTTAACATGGAAAAAAAAAATGGAACTAGCGCACCGGGGTCGCTTCGCTCCCCCGGTTTGCCTGGTCCACCCAGGCAAAAACGGTTAACTTCGGCCAGGCCGAAGTTTACATACCCTACACCCTGCTGACATATAACTTTAATTTAAAACTAGATGTGTCCTATAAGAGTTATTTTCCCATTTGATTCACGGGAACTCATAGTAGTAATATTTAATTTAACAACTGTCTATATGGTTTACCATATATTCAAAATTCGGTCATGTGATGTCATAGTAATACTACTTGATCGAACAAAAAAAAAATATCATACCGATATATGTTACAGTTAACCCATATTGAACTTTATAGTTATATGGGAGGTGGGCGTGTGCGTTGGGCGATCCATTTTCGGATTATAACCTCGTATCACACACAATAAAAATGCATTTCTATATATACCATAGTTCACCAGATATGCCATATAAACCTTTTACTTTATATGGGAGGTGGGCGTGGCCGATGGGCGGTCTTTTCCATTTTTAGCATGTAAGCTTGTATCGGTGATACATGATCACACACAAAATTTCATCCCGATATATACCATATTTCACCTGATATGCCATATAAACCATTTGCTTTATATGGGAGGTGGGCGTGTCCGATGGGCGGTCTTTTCCATTTTTTGCACGTGAGCTTGTATCGGTGATACATGATCACACATAAAATTTCATCCCGATATATACCACAGTTCACCAGATATGCCATATAAACCTATTGCTTTATATGGGAGGTGGGCGTGTCCGTTGACCGAATACGCCCATTTTTACATACAAGTAGCTTATTAATATAGAAATACTAAATCCAAAATTTCAAATCAGTATCTCTTACCGTTTCTTCACAAAATCTATTTCCACAGACAGACACACAGACACACAGACAGACAGACAGACGGACAGACAGACAGACAGACAGACAGACAGACGGACATAGCTAAATCGATTCAGGAGGTGACGCTGATCAAGAATATATATACTTTTCCATACCTACGACCTCTCCTTTAATGCGTTACAAACGGAAGGACAAAATGAATATACCCTTACCCACAGGGTGTAGGGTATAAAAACTCGCCCAACTGACAAACTACAGCTCAGCTCAAAAGCTACAGCTCAATGTTGGATATATGGTAAACCATATAGACAGTTATTGGATTAAATATTGCTACTAAGAGTTCCCAAGAATCAAATGGAAAAGATCTCTTATAGGACAGGAGCACCTTCCATACAAAATCGTAGATCTACAAGAAATCCAACTACTTTAAGGATGTTATTTGCTGATGAAAGTGTGGGAGTGAATGCAAGAAGAAAGATACCACAACCAACTGAACCTCAATGGACGCCCATAGAAAATATGATTATATCCTTTCAATATAAACGTAATGAGCAGGTGAAGATTGAGAGAATACAATTTCCAATTGTACCTACTGAAGGGATTTCAATCCACAAAAGTCAGGGAGTTACATATTTCCAAATAGCTGTTCATCTTCGAACGGAATCAGTAACGCAGTATTGGAATCAGTAGTGCAGCAAGTACTTCTGGACTTTATAATTTTGAAAATTTCAACCCTCCCAAGTCTGTTGTTGAATCAGATTTTGTCCCCATTGAAATCAACATCTAAAATCGGAAAAGCAACTAAAGGCACATTATGATTTTATGGCACACAAAAAATCATCAATTCAATTATTCTTCCATAAATTGCAGAGCTTGGAAGTGCTCATTACTTCCAAGATATTACCAATGACACAATGCTGCAAATAGCAGAAACTACTTCGTTTGTGGAAACATGGGCCCTTTCAACAGAAAACTATAATATTCCTAACTTCACTCTTATTCATAGATCGACACAAAAAAGGGTATAATCGTGTTTGGAATACGAATATAGCTCAAATATATAATTTCTCTTTGAAAGAGACCACAATTGTGAAAATCGCACGATGGAGTTAATAGCATTGAAGTGTAATGACGCATTTTCACTAATTATTGATAGAAATTCACTGTTTTTTCCTTTAATAAACGTTGTATGCAGGGTGTAGGTTATGTAAACTTTGGTCTGGCCGGTGCGCTAGTTAGTATATTGGAAAATAATTATTATATATATTTTTTGTTTATTTGTTCATTGAAAACCAAAATTTAAAAAAACCGTTATTTAAAAATTAATATTTTACAAATTAAAATGTATGGACCTATTTGTCGCCAGAACACATTTCCATAAAAAAGAGCACAACATATTTCGCTGAAACAACTTTTACCAATATACGCCGTTAAATGCAGGTTTTTTGGTTTTAAACCTGGTTCCTGAGACAAAAAATTCATCATTCGTCCTTCCTTATATCGGTTAAAAGAAATATTACATCTTTTAGGACCCATCTTCATTTAGTTCTTGGCATTATTGGCGCAGTAAATTTTAAATGAAACAATATTAACCCATTAGTGCATAAGGTTCCCTGATATCATTTTCAACTTTTTTGTACAGAGATACAGAGATTATAAATTTTTTAGTCGTTAACCATATTTTTTCTTTGGAAAATTGTAGACAGTATATTATTTGATACTTTTCATTACGGAAATCTGGCGAAGGGACACTTTTCAGTACAACCACATCCTATTGTATAAGTTGTGAATATACCCATGCTCGATCTTTTTCGAAATAGTATAGCTTTGATACTATATCGATGAAAAATTTGAAATAGAATGTGAATGAAATAAATGATTAAATTATCAATTAGTGGTCAAATTACGAAAAAATTATACTTTTTCTGAAGTTAGGAGTTGTCAATTAGATGAAAATGGTTAAAAATCGCATAAATATTAAAGTCTTAGAAGTCATCATCACTAGATTCCAATTTTGGATAATTTAAGTCAAAAAAATTTTTAGTTGACAACTGTCCTTATCCCTTATATGTCCCTTATAAAGGACATTGGCTATTAGGACATTTTGTGTAAATACTAAAACTTAGTAACAACTTATTTCTACTTTATTTATTATTTACACATATTTTTAACAATATTTAGTCAAAATATTAATAGTATTTCGTTTTTACTAACTCACCACGAGTTCTGAATTTTTATTGCTTTATTTTTTCCATTTATTACCCAAAAATAACCACATTACGAGGAAAATTTCAATCAATTTGTGTAATTATGATAAATGAGATGTAAACGAAAGTTGTAGTCAACTAGATTTCAATTTTTATTCAAACATTTGGCCGAACAGTGGAAAAATGTGACCGTCCCTGTAAAGGGACTCTATGCACTAATGGGTTAATTTACAAAACAAAGAAGATGTGATTTAATTTAATTGAAATGAGAAGTGATACAAAAATGCTTTCTATACAATATATTCTCTGTATAAAATCTAAGGCTACTATATATATATCTGTGGACTTTTGACAAAACAACTTAAGTCGAGATAAGATGATTTACAAAATTTGGTTTATCATATTAATTTATA
>JAFDUT010000474.1:0-20951 GCA_017309665.1 Coelopa frigida
TACTTCAATCCTATTCATAATGTCATTATTATTTTGATTTTTTACCACTTGCGCAAAAGACATATTATTAAAGTTATTGTTGATATTTTCTTTATTACCACTAGTGTCTGTGTTAATGTATTCTTGCTGGACAGAAGAGAATTGAGTATTACGATGATTTTCCAATTTTTTGTTGTTTATCATATTAGACGATTTCTTTTGGAGAATCTCTTGGTAGACTTTACATCCCTTATAATTCGCAGTATGATTTTGTAGACAATGAACACACCGCGGTGGTGAATTAATATCTTTCCTACATTCAGCTGTGGGGTGATCAAGTCCACATTTAACACATCTATATGGTTTACTACAATAGGATTTAGTGTGACCAAATTGTTGACATCGATAGCATTGAATTAATTCATGGGTTTTGAGTGGTGGCTCAATTTTAACTATGCAGTTATTAATATGTACAATATCATAAACTGCTTTATTATTTGTATTTGGAGTTAGATCGACAAAAAACATAGATAAGGGATTTTTCGTCACGCGGCTTTTGATGTTGGTAACATTTCTAGCTTCGTGACCATTTGACAGCAGATCATCTTTAATGTCATCAATTGGTGTTGAGTGATGTAAACCCTTAATAACTACTCTATATGCTCTCTCTTGTTTTAGTTGATAGGTGTGGAAAATTACCTTGCTTGTATCAAAGTATTTAATAATTTTTCTATATGAATCAACAGTTTTTACCATTAACCTAACTTGATCATCCTTAAGTGATTTATAAGTAAATTCATTTTTAGGTATAATAGTACAAATATTACTTATCATAGCACAAATATCTTTAACACTAGGAATAAATATAGGAGGAGGCTTAGGAGCTCCAGCTGCACTCATAACTTCTGTAGATGGTTCTTCTTCGTCTACTTCTAAAGCTGCAAACTTATTTGCAGACGT
Source organism: Coelopa frigida (assembly GCA_017309665.1). Classification (NCBI taxonomy): domain Eukaryota; kingdom Metazoa; phylum Arthropoda; class Insecta; order Diptera; family Coelopidae; genus Coelopa; species Coelopa frigida. Next base: position 940 of record JAFDUT010000474.1, read on the forward strand.
TGCATTACGGGATGTTGTTGGTTTATCGGCCACAAATGGTTTTTTATTCCTTATGGCTTTTGGTGAATTTTCCGCATGACGTTTATGCGATTGTTTGCCGGGAACACTTTGCCAGGTCAAGAGGCGTTCATCACCGTCGTCACTCACATCGTCATCCATTTTTAAGTGTTTTTGGTTTTTTTTTTTTTTTTTTTTTACAATTCTCACTAGAAAGTGTTTTTTTTTAAGTTTTTTATAATTTTGGCTTTCTATATTGTTTTTATTCACAATTAAGCACAATAAATTTTTAGAATTAACACGTGTTAAATTTTCTTTGACTTCGCACGTGCGTTGTCATCGACGTCAAATTTGACACTCATAAAAAAATAATAAAATTTAACATTTTGATAACATTCAATATTTTCGATCAATATCACAGATTTTCATAATAGCCAACATTTTATAAAATTCTTTAAAATACATCAATAAATTAAATAACTGTGTCTCCTGCTGATATTTTACATTTAAAGTCCCCATGATCATCCTATTCCTACTGGGTTTTTGTCGATCGGCTGACAGAACTTACGACAACAATAACTCGAATAACAAACGTACGGTGAGTACAATCATGTACATAGAGGCTGCAATACAACTGATGAGAATATAATTCGAGGAAGGCTGTGGTGAAGATGATTTGTTTGGAATTCGATTAAGTTTGCAGTGAAGATGACGAGATTAGAATTCAATGAATTCATATAAAGATCATCGTCATGATTGTTGCTTTTTCACAGTTCTCATAATAGAGGATTATAATCATGGACAGATTCATTAACCAGAGAACCTTCATCTGAGGGATACCATCGTTGGTGGATATTTTAGGATCTGCTCAAATGGAATTGCAGAGAGAGAAAGGAGGAGAGAGGGAAAGGGCTGGTTGGACAGAGAAAGAGAGAGAGAGAGGGAGAAAGAGATGAATCGCGAGCTAAAGAATTAATAAGGAAGAATTTTAATTAATTTAACATTTTTTGCGATGCAATCAAAAATGTTGTACAACGATTCGTATGAGTGATAAGAATAAATCTTATTAATTTTTTATAATAATCGTAATACTCCAATTAATATTTTCTTAAAAAATATTGAAACTAGCGCACCGGGTTTGCCTGGTCCACCCAGGTAAAACCGTTAACTTCTGCCAGGCCGACGTTTACATACCCTACACCCTGCATACAACGTTTATTAAAGGAAAAACAGTGAATTTCTATCAATAATTAGTGAAAATTCGTCATTACACTTCAATGATATTAACTCCATCGTGCGATTTTCACAACTGTGGTCTCTTTCAAAGAGAAATTATATATTTGAAGCTATATTCGTTTTCCAAAAACCATTATACCCTTTTTTGCGTCGATGGTCTTTAGAACTATCTAATCTATGAATAAGAGTGAAGTTAGGAATATTATAGTTTTCTATTGAAAGGGCCTATGTTTCGACAAAACGAAGTAGTTCTGACGTTTGAAGCAATAATTAGTGAAAATGCATCATTACACTTCAATGCTTAACTCCGATTAACTCGATTTTCACAACTGTGGTCTCTTTTAAAGAGAAATTTTATATTTGAAGCTATATTCGTTTTCCAAAAACCATTACACCCTTTTTGCGGCCATTATACCCTTTTTGAATATAAAGTCCAGAAGTACTTGCTGCGCTACTATTATCAACATATAGTGCCGCGCGACTGATTCCATTTCGAAGATGAACAACCATTTGGAAATATGTAGTTCCCTGACTTTTGTGGATTGTGATCCCTGCAGGTACAATTGGAAATTGTATTCTCTCAATCTTCAGCTGCTCATTACGTTTATATTGAAAGGATATAATCAATTTTTCAATGGGTGTCCATTGAGGTTGCTCGTGTCCTATAAGAGATCTTTTCCATTTGATGCTTGGGAACTCTTAGTAGCAATATTTAATCTAATAACTGTCTATATGGTTTACCATATATCCAACATTGAGCTGTAGCTCAATGACAAAATGTCATCTCGATATATGAAATAGTTCACCAGTTATCCCATATTGTACTTTTGCCTTATGGGAGGTGGGCGTGTCCATTGGTCGATGTTTTCCACTTGACTTGTAAACTCGTATCAGTGGAACAAGACCTCACACAAAATTTCATCTCGATATATACCATAGTTCACCAGATATCCCATATAAAGCAGAAGGTTTATGGACTCACCATCTGAGTCACTTTAGCGAAATCTTCCTGCTTGTAGATCTCAATTTTTTTAAAGAATTTTGTTTTATTCATTTTCATAAATATGTTCCCTTATTTTAATATGAATGTTGTATTTATTATTTTTGAACAAAAATCTTGTTTAATTCACTTATTTGTTATGATGTTCTTTTATTCGGTGAGACAAAGCTTCTAATCGAGCATTCGTATAAGAGATATCAACATATTTATTTATTAAACAATTTGTTAAAATGGGGCATCAGAGAGAAAGTTATGAAATTTATATATTCCAAATTAGATTAGTTCAGAAGGATTTCGGATCTGTTGTGACTGAAGGAGTTCATTGTTGTGACCTTCCTACGGTCTCATGTTCTGCTGAATCCAATCGACATAGTCGGCCACTTTTGTATAGATGGTCGGCCAGCCCTCAAGGCCGCAGCGATTGCCAAAGGAGACGATGCCCTCGAGGAACCAACGTCGCAGGCGACCGGTCTGGCGCATCAACGGCCCGCCCGAGTCGCCGCGACAGCTGCTCTGTTGGTCCACGCCGCCCGCGCACATCTGCGCCGTAATCAGGCCGATCCCTTCGTGTCGCAAAACTTCTGCGAGCACTCCGCGTATCCTTGAACGGCACGCCCAGCTGCTTCTTGACATTGCTCCGACGCCCTGCAAGTCAAAGAGAGTAAAGACATAATGAATCAGAGAGTTAGAGAAGAAATGAAAGGACCTCAGAACCCCGAGAAAACCTCACCTTTCTCTGTGTGACCCCAGCCGGCGACGGTGAGAATATCGCAGACACTGATGTTCTGTCGATTCGACGCCAACGGCAGACAGATGGGCGAAATGAAGTCCGTGTGGTGACGTCGGAATTTAGGCGTATCAGAGCGATGTCGTTATGATGGACCCGGTTGTATTGTGGATGAGGGAGAATCGTCTCGATGCCCAGTGTCAGGAACCGGGTTGTTGCAGTCATTGTCGATGCAGTCGACTTCCGAGGTGACGTCGTATTCGCCGAGGCGGATTGGCGGCCCTGAAGAAGGAGACGTAAAAGTTAGAGGATAAATATTAATTACTGTTGCTGGTGGGTGAAGAGAGAATGAGGGGAATCAGGTGGAGTATGTAAATGGAAGTCCTTCATTGAGGAGGATGTGACGATGGGGTGCGAAATGAATTAAATGCGTTGTAAACTTACAACGTCCCGATCTCCCTCTCGATGGCCCCGTCACACAGTGGGCCGCCGTCAGGACGTAGCGTTGATTAATCAGGCTCCCGCCACAGCTGATTGAGCGCCGTCCGCCTTCTGCTGAGGTAAGAAAAAAGTGAGAGAAAGTGACAGAGAACACCGAGAACGTGAATGAAAAGGGTGCAGAAACAACGGAATCATCTGTGCATGAATGATGCCAATGACAGGGAACAAAGTGGAAGTGAAATGGGCGAAAGCAGAGACAAAACATTTAATTTACGGAAAAATGTAACCTTGGGAGTCAAGGGAGAGAAAGACAAGTATCAGAGAATAAAACTCTGATTTAAAAAACGAGATCCCAGATTGAAAAAAATAATCTCCAATCTAAAAGAAAGAATCACGAATTTAGATCGGTTCCACTTCCACTTAGCTCTCTGCAGAGACCGAAGAAAGTTTCGTTATCACTTCTATTGTACTCGAGCAGGACCATCCAGGGATATTCGTTGAGGGCTGTGTCCTTGCCGTTTAAGATCTTGTCCGACAACGTGATGGCTCCACATTGCGGGGGCTGTGGTAGCAAGTTGTTCCTGTTGTCAGGATCTGATATTCTCTCCCCAACAGCGACGCTCGTGTCCCGAGTGCAGCAGACGTGGCGGGTGCTCTCATTGAGCATCTGGTGCTTCGGAGGAAGTCTTGATCGGATGACTGATTGCGTCGGACAACTTCCAGGAGGCTGGGGCAATCGAGAATGGAGACACAGGTGCCGATGTTCCCGTTGGGATTACGACAGGTGGCTGGAAAAGGAGAATACTATATATTGGAATGTATGAATATAAAGTAATCTTAACATATAAGTAAGATAGAAAGGAAATAATATAAATTATAATAAAGTATAATAAAATAAGTGAAATATCGTAAAATAAAATAGAATACAATAAAACAAATTAAAAAATAATCTATATATAAAAATGAGTTGCCATTTATGTTACGGACGCTAAAACTCGAGAACGGCTAAATCGATTTTCATGGTTTCTTCACAAAAAAGCTTCGTCTTAGTTTCCTTAAGGTTTATGTGTAAAAATATATTGGAAAAGTTTTGCGAGAAATTAGAAAATTACAAAGTTTTCCAAATTTGTAGCAAAAGCTGAACAAAATGATCAACGCATGCTTGCTGGCAGCGCACGTTGGTTGTCGTTGTTGCTCTTATAATTCACATTTGGTTCGTGAGAATGTCTACTGAATAGGGGAAAGGCAGTCGGACAAAATACGAACACTCGAGCATCTTCCTACACTTCGCACGAACCCAGCTAGCATTTTCGATCGCGGAAGAGTCTTCCGGGATCAGAGTACGCGATCAAAAACGATCGCGGCGACAGTCATTTTGATCGCGGAAGATCCCTCAGTCGGGAGAAACTGTGCCGCTTCTGCGAGTCTTCTAGAAGAGACTTCTGCGAGTCTTCTAGAAGAGTCTTCTGCGAGTCTTCTAGAAGAGTCTTCTGCGAATCTTCTAGAAGAGTCTTCCGCGACGCTTCTAGACGAGCCTTGGAAGTGTCTTCAAACCAACGCCAAGAAGATCGTTTTTCATTTAAAAATTTGAATTAAAACAGGGCTGTTTAAATGTTTTCTTTTTATGTTTACTGTGAAAATAACAAGTAGGTTTTATCTTCCAACAATCTTCTGGACGATTGTTTGGAAGAGCAAACGGAGTCTAAAAATATATGAACGATCGCTTAGACGATTAAAGGAAGAGTCGCAGAAGACTCTTCTGGAAGATCGAAACATAATGATCGCCTAGATGATTAAAGGAAGAGTCGCAGAAGACTCTTCTGGAAGATCGAAACATAACGATCGCCTAGATGATTAAAGGAAGAGTCGCAGAAGACTCTTCCGGAAGATCGAAACATAACTATCGCCTAGACGATTAAAGGAAGAGTCGCGGAAGAGTCGCCAAACAATCACAATCTTCCAACGATCGTCCAAATGCTAGCTGGGAAGCAGTTGTTGTATTGCTTGGTGTTTAAATTTTGTATGGCCCTTTAGCAGGGTGGGTCTACTACGATGTTAGTAGGTCTGATATGCCATTTTCTGGAATTCTATACATTTTGCAAATAAATTGTTTTATGTTTTAGTTACACGTTTTAGATTTTTGGAGTTCTCCCAATCAACAAAATTCTCTTTTCTCTGAGTTTGACCCATTGCTTTTCATTTGATTGTAATTATAGCCTGTTCTAAATAGAAGAACAATTTCTAGCTTAATTTTTCGATGCGCAGTGAGAAATTTTTTCCACAGCTTAAATTTTTTTTTTGGAGCGTAATCAGGGTTCGGACTATACTACAATCGTAGTAGATCTGCTTCACTTTTGAAAAATTTTTGTAATCTACTCCGCCACTACGCTTGAATTAAATCTACTACGATTTTTTTAAAATAATTCTTAGTGCAATTTCTTCATGTGATAGTCTATTTCATAGAAATTTCGTACCCTAATTTTAAAATTTTTTGCTCATCACATAGTATTTTCAAATCTACTTCGGAAATTTGTCGCCTACTATGATTTTTGCCGCTCTTTACTACGATTTCTGTTTCTCTAGGTCCGAACCCTGAGCGTAATATTTTACTATTTTTGTGCAGAACTTTATGTTTTTTTGTTAACAAAATTCAAAAATTATATCATTTTGAAGCGAGTGAAGTAGAAAAATTGGGAAGTGTTACACCGGCTGATATTTTATTTTCTCACCTCAATTATTTTCAAACTTTGATTGGTTTATTCTGAAAAGGAAAATTCAGTATTTCTGCAGCGCAGTTGCGATGAACAACAAAACGTAGGAATATACATTAAATTTATTTAATTTGTTTTTCTCAATTTTATTGTAATTTTTTACCAATCAAAATTAAGAACATTCTCAATATTTTTTTCTTACTCTTCTGTTTTGGAACAGGCTATATGTTCAGATTTTCTAAATTTTGTTTGAGCGCTTCAAAAGCGAATGGAGAAACGTACAACAAAACTAGCGCACCGGGGTCGCTTCGCTCCCCCGGTTTGCCTGGTCCACCCAGGCAAAATCTGTTAACTTCGGCCAGGCCGAAGTTTACATACCCTACACCCTGCATACAACGTTTATTAAAGGAAAAACAGTGAATTTCTATCAATAATTAGTGAAAATGCATCATTACACTTCAATGCTATTAACTCCATCGTGCGATTTTCACAAATGTGGCATCTTTCAAAAGTAAATTATATATTTGAAGCTATATTCGTATTCCAAACACGATTATACCCTTTTTTTTGTCGATTGTCTAATCTGTGAATAAGAGTGAAGTTAGGAATCTTATAGGGGCCCATGTTTCTACAAAACGAAGTAGTTCTGGTGTTTGCAGCATTGTGCCATTGCTAATATCTTGGAAGTGCGCATTAAAGCTCTGCAATTTATGGAAGAATAATTGAATCGATGATTTTTTGTGCCATAAAATACATTATGATTTTAGTTGCTTTTCATATTTTAGATGTTCATTTCAATGCAGACAAAATCTGATTCAACAACAGACTTGAGAGGGTAGAAATTTTCAACAATATAAAGTCCAGAAGTACTTGCTGCGCTACTATAAGCAACATATAGTGCCGCGTGACTGATTCCACTTTGAAGATGAACAGCCATTTGGAGATATGTAGCTCCCTGACTTTTGCGGATTGTGATCCCGTCAGCAGGGCTTGTATTCTCTCAATCGTCACCTGCTCATTACGTTTATATTGAAAGGATATAATCAATTTTTTATGGGCGTCCATTGAGGTTCAGATGGATGTGGTCTCTTTCTTCTTGCATTCAATCCCACCTTTCATCAGCTAATAACATCCATAAAGTAGTTGGATTTCTTGTAGATCTACGATTTTGTATGGAAGGTGCTCGTGTCCTATAAGAGATATTTTCCATTTGATTCTTGGGAACTCTTAGTAGCAATATTTAATCTAATAACTGCCTATATGGTTTACCATATCCAACATTGAGCTGTAGCTTTTGAGCTGAGCTGTAGCTTGTCAATTTTTAGCATGTAAAGTGGTATCGGTGGTACGTATCTGTGATACGGTGATCAGACGCAAAAATTCATCTCTATATATACCATAGTTTATCATATATACCATATTCAACTTTTGCGTTATATGGGAGGGCGATGTTTTCCATTTTTGCCTTTTAAACTCGTATCAGTGGAACATGATTACACACAAAGTTTCATCTCGATATATACCATAGTTCACCAGATATCCTATATAAACCTTTTGCTTTATATGGGAGGTGGGCGTGTCCGATGGGCGATGTTTTCCATTTTTATCTTTTAAACTCGTATCAGTGCAACATGATCACATACAAAATTTCATCTCGATATATACCATAGTTCACCAGATATCCCATATAAACCTTTTGCTTTATATGGGAGGTGGGCGTATCCGTTGACCGATTACGCCCATTTTTACATACAAGTAGCTTATTAATATAGAAATACTAAATCCAAAATCTCAAGTCAGTATCTCTTACCGTTTCTTCACAAAATCTATTTCCACAGACAGACACACAGACACACAGACAGACAGACAGACGGACAGACAGACAGACAGACAGACGGACATAGCTAAATCGATTCAGGAGGTGACGCTGATCAAGAATATATATACTTTTCCATACCTACGACCTCTCCTTTAATGCGTTACAAACGGAAGGACAAAATGAATATACCCTTACCTACAGGGTGTAGGGTATAATTATAGACCTGCGCCTTCTACCCTACTACCCACACATTTTAAAAGCTAGTACACAGTTATCCCAACGAATTCTGGATTTCATTGCCAAATAGCTGACCACAAAAAAATGATAGGCTTTAGTGCTGCTACGCCCACAAATTTGATTTTTTTTCTCTTTTTTTAATATTGTTCAAATGCGAAAATTTAAGTACAAAGTATCATTCGATTTTTCTTGCTATTGCAAAATGTCATATGTAATGAATTTTTAATGTATTCAGAATGTTTTTGAAATAGCTTTTCTATGCTTTGCCAACCCTACTACGATTTTTACAAAATTCTGAAATTTACGACGTTCAAACTCTGATTTGCTACGATTTTTTTAAATCGTTATGTATATAACATTCTCTGTTTTTGGCTCATAAACACAATTCCAAATTTTTGAAAATTTTAATGAAATCCATAAAACTGCAATTAAAAGTATATATAAGTTTTATAAAATTTTAATTTCTACAACAACTTTAACAAACCTAAAACGTACTCAGCAGTACGAAAAGTATTTTGATTTAAAGTACTGATGTTGTTTGTTGTTTAGCTCTTCAGTATAACTTTTTCCCATTTACCACGTAAACTTCGTATCACAAGGTCCGAACCTTTGCTATTCCTGAAATACCGTGCATTTGTTTGAATTACAAATTTTTTAAAACCCCAAAAAATTATCAGCTCACCGCCCCACCTACCCTACTGCCCTACACCTACCAAATTTCAAAAGATAGCTCGGGGATTTGAACCTGCGTCTCTGAGCTTAAAAAACCAAATTGCATATGATTTGTACTAAAACTTTAAAACGCTCTAACTTTTTTATTTGTGGAATAAATATCAAATCTTAATTAATGTCGAGCTCTTTCGATATATGAAATAATATACCTCCAAACGCCTGGAAGAAATACGAGATTTAAAAAACGTTCCCCTAAGACAGGATCAAAGGTCATAAGAAAACATACCTTTCCAACGATATAAGATACAAGAAAATCGAGCAACATACGTACAAGGCGAAATAATTAGCATTAGCAATAATTAGCATTCGAGAGATTTATTTAGTTTTGCCATAATTTAAAATGATTAGCTTAGCTAACCACAATATTTTTGAAATAAACATATACGTATACTACGATTTTTAGCAACATTTGCTACGAATGCACTTTATATTTCCTGCTTATAATCCTGCTTTTCGACTTGAATGAAATACCGTGCATATGAGAATGATATTAGTTATACTGGCACACAGACCACTGAAAAGTATGAACCCGCCCTTTGACACGCCCACCAAAAATTCAAATATGGATAAAGTGTACACTAGGGTGGGTGTCGCTTCCATACCAAAATATAAGCTGTAAAAGTCCACCCCTCATACCTTGAGATAATTTCACCAAAAGTTTACGCCTCTGCCATGCACTAAAAACCGGCAATATCGTTTTAAAGGTATAACTCATCTCATTTTCTAAATTTCGTCCATAAATAAAAAACTTACAAAGCTATAAACTTTGTAGAATTCGATTGTTTTTGCGAATATAGCGATTCTAGGGTATTAGAGAATTTTTTGGGGGTAAAGGTTTCGGAGTGTGCTACGATTGTAGTACTTAACACTTTTCGGAAAATCTACTACGGTTTTAAAAATTGTTATTATAACGGTTTTTTTTGTGGTTCGAACATATTTTATTTTGATTTTTTATGTGAAATTCGATAAATAATGAATTTAGTTTTTGCTTATCAGAAATTTAAGATTATTTCCATCACTACGAATTCACATTATTATGGTCTGAATCATGCCCTTCTCAATATGCCGTTCGTATTAGAATGGGAACATCATTTGGAAACTGGAAATGGCGCACCGCAGAAAACTATGGACCTGACCTCTGCCTCGCCCCCAAAATTTTAAATTTAGTACATATTTCAAAAGTACCAAATCGGGGTGAAAGCGATGAGACCGATTTTTGTTTAATTTTCTAAGTAGTCTCCACTAGCACATATACGAAAAAAGCGCCAACAAAATTTTTTGATACCACACAAATTTTGAAAGTATCCCAGTTTGGTTACTTTTTGATTTTTGGTTGGGTTCTACTCTATTTTTCTTACTATTTCTCATATGCAAATTTACTGCAATTGTCCAATAGGTGGACCTTTAAAGCTTCGGAATGCAGGTTCAAGTCCCAACACAAATGGTAATATATTTTTTTAATTTTTAAATAAATGTTGAAAATCATACAAATTGTTCAATTAATTTGTATTCAAACGTATTTAAAATATCTGTTTAAGCCGAACCCGAGTATTCATTTAAGTGTCATCTCTATGTTTCCTAATTTTGTTATTCTAGTACTGTTAAATTTTAGAACTCAGAATGTCTTCGGAAAAAGTCGGTGGTTGGCGGGATCAGATCCGGGCCGACATAGTTTTTCCGAGTCAACTCTAAAAACACATGTAGCCAGGGTAAGTTGCTAGAAAAATTGAAATAAAGAAAAGGGAGATTCTGTGAGAAATTTATGTTTTATTAGTATTTTCCACTACAAATTGGAACGGGGACCCAGACATAGTATCAGCGAATTAAACTCCACCAGGCCCATTCCACAAAAGGTCAACTCCTCCAGTACCGACAGCGTGCACATTGGTCCTTCGAGCCGGATCGGCGATATAACAAACACATCGGGTCTACCGCAGGCAGAAAGAAGGCCGCATAATCTCCAGAAGACAAATCGCTGAAAAATTAAGGTGCGTGAATAACTTTGAATTATTTGGTCGATCTCCCATGGTGCATTAAAATTGTAGTGATTAGACGAGGAGCGCGGGAATAGTTCCATTATTTCCCCTCCTTTTTCCTTTTTTGTATATTGGAATTATCAAATTATTTTCAATACGAGTTCACGACTATGAGAAAATAAGCAAGCATCACTTCCACTCAATCACTCTACACCACACATCACTCCAAAAGTCTCCAAAGGAGGAGAAATTATACTCACACTAAGAATTTCCACCTCACTCAAACCACACATACCCACACCACTTCATTCAAGTCATTGCAAACGCCATATTCCTCCTTTATTTTTTGTTTGCCTCTTCAACGGATCGAAGTTGATTTATGTTGTTGATTTTAATTTTTCAACCAAGTCCTGTAGAGGACGTAAAGTGAAAAAAAAAAAGAAAGTTGGAAATAATATCAAAACATAAAGTGAAATCAAATTACCCTTCACAAACAAAGCCAGCAACAAGTGGAACTAGCATCACCAGTCCAGGAATCCATGGGTGCACAATTTTGCGGTCAAAAAGAAGTCAACGTTGGAACAAATCAAAACCGCGCGAAGGAGATATAAAGAAGAAAATTAACCTGTAAAGTAATATATAAAATTGTACAAAATACTTATTTTTATTTACCATTGTCCGCCATTTACCTTGAGGTGCAGAGTTGCAAATCCATTTTGTTTATTTACATTTATATTTGGAATACCAGGGCTACAACATCAAGTGTTGCCCTCTCCGATATTAAAATTTACTAAAGGGTTATATTTCACTCACTGTTTTTTATTACAATTGTCTTTATTAAATTTGCAAGTGAACACTAAATTGTCGCAAGTTTTTAAAGAGAATTTCGGGTTCAACAAAATTTAAATCATTTTGAACTTGCTCTCGGTGAGCTCCACGGTGCCATTGTATAATTGGTTGGCTTAAAAAGCGATTGTGAATTGGTTTGCGACAATACCGGAATAATTTAAAATACGCATCTGATTTGGGGGTACGATACACCAATCAGGATCGTTCGTTTAATTCTTATCAATATTAATCAATATCTCGTCGGTCTGAGACATACTTTAGTTTGCCTACCCTCAAGAAATCCAAATATCAAAAGGCCATGTCAGCAGTCGCAAGTTTTATCCAAAGAGCTGATCAACTCATTGAATTTGAATCTGAATTCAACGAAACCTCGTTCAAAGAACATTCAACTTTTAGTCTGGAAATTCAAAAAGAGGAACTTAGGTCCATCTGGTTTGATGTCAAATCAACATACGATGCATGTCTTCATCGTGCCCCAAAGGACAAAGGGGAGTCCGAGGTGGACATAACTAGCTTAAAAGCCCGTTATAGGTACTGTTATCAGACCTATGTCCGTTGTTCAGCACAAATGAATGAATTTAGCGACCAAATCCATCAGTCAAAAAAATCCTCTCTTAAAGAAGACATGGCCACAAAAGAATTGAGTCATAATGTGACTCTGCCCCCAGTGGACACCGATATATTTTATGGTGACTACACTTCTTGGCCCACCTTTCGCGACATGTTTACAGCTATTTACGCTACAAACAGTTGTTTAACTCCAGTAGAAAAACTCTACCATCTTAATCAAAAGACTCGCGGGGAAGCTAAGGAGATTGTTAAGAAGATTCCTCTAACCAATGAAGGTTTTGCAACCGCTTGGAATAATTTGTCTGATCGCTATGAGAATAAGCGTATACTCGTGAATACTCAATTGAAAGTTTTATTCAACTTACCTGTGGTTTCGTTTGAATCGGGAGGTTCTATCAAACGGTTGCAACGGGAGATCAACAACTGCATTTCAGCATTACAGTTGTATGATATAGATATCAGCAACTGGGATGCTGTATTCGTTTATTTATGTTCCACACGGTTACCAGAAACCACGCTTTCTCTGTGGGAACAAAGTATAGTACAGAAGTCAGACATCCCACGATGGGAAGACTTAGACAATTTTCTGACCAGCAGATTCCAAACGCTGGAAACTGTATCAGATTTGAGAAGCTCAGTTACATCAAAAACTGCTAATAAACCTTCTGGTAGTAATACCCATGGTTCTACAGCTAAGAGATTCAACACACATCACGCAACTTGAATTCTTTTCAATGCAAATTATGTTCACAAGCGCATGGTATGAAAAATTGTCCAAAATTTCTAAATATGGCAACAAAAGAGCGCTATACCATTGTGAAAAAATTCAATCTATGTCTCAACTGTCTGTCATCGTCTCATTCAGTTAAAGATTGTAAGAGCATGTTTAATTGTATTACATGTCAAAAACGGCACCATTCCCTCTTGCATCGCGAAACTTTAGAGAAAGCTCAAAGCGGCAATAATTTCAATTCGACCACAAGTACCCGGCCAACCACAAACACGTCTGAAACAATTAACCAGACTACTCCCAACATATCCAATACACATACTCATTCAGCGAAAATCCATGAAAATATTCAATCATGTAGCAATTCGAACATTAATACCCAGAGTTATTACGCCACGCGTAATGCTCGAGTGTTACTGGGCACTGCTATGGTAACCATTATTTATCAAGGAAAGGAATTGGAGGTAAGAGCCCTCATTGACCCCGGTTGGAGGGGACTTTCATTTCCGAACGTGTCCAAAAACGTCTGAGTATTCCAACAACTAAAATTGAAGCACAAGTTTCGGGTATAAGCGACAAAGTAGCCACCCGGGTTAACAAAATGTGCCATGTAGTTATAGGTTCACCTCGGAATTCAGAATATCGCATAAAAGTTACTGCACTGATTCTCCGCAATTAACAGGGAATCTCCCATCTACTTCCTTGAATCATTCAATATTAAAGGAAATGCCAAACCTCCAATTGGCCGATTCCACTTTCCACTTGAGCGGAAAAGTCGATGCTCTAATAGGAGGAGATCTCTATCCTGATATTGTTCAAGACGGATTCAACATAAAGTTGTTGACTCGCTGCTGCTCGCTCAAAAAACTATCTTTGGTTGGATACTAACCGGTCCGATAACTTCTGGAAAAGGTTCCAGAATATCGACGGTATCATCAAATTCACTGAAATTCGCTCAATCAAGAATTTCGAAATTTTGGGAATTGGAAAATATTCCCAAGCAAACTTTTTAACCCACGAAGAAAAATTGTGAAACAATATATTCTGAAACCACTAAGCGATTGCCAATGGTCGGTTTGTGGTCTCCTTACCATTTCGACCTGACTTTCCTAAAAATATCTCCTTAGGTCGTTCTCGACTCATCGCTAATAAGCAATTTGTTCGAACTGAAGGAGTGTTACGAAAAACTCCCGAGCTGAATAAGAAATATAAAGATGTCTTGAAAGAATATTTGTTGTTAGGACACATGGAAAAGGTTTCAGTGCCAAGCAATACCGAGCCTCCAGCTCACTACTATTTGCCACATCATGCTGTGGTAAAGCCCGAAAGTACCACAACTCAATTAAGAGTAGTTTTTAATGCTTCCTGCCGTTCTTCTAACGGTATTAGCTTGAATGATGTTCTTTACCCGGGTCCTGTCCTACAATCTGACCTGACAATTCTGATATTGAAATGGAGATTTTTTAAATATGTGTTTAACGCGGATATTGAGAAAATGTATCGGCAAATTCAAGTTAGCAATAACCATACTCCGTTTCAACGAATCTTATTTCGCGAATCTGAAGAAGACGAAATTAATGATTTTGAATTGAAAACAGTCACATTTGGCCTTAATTGCGCCCCCTATTTAGCGATTCGAACTCTCCATCAATTAGCCAAAGAAGTGAAAGATAAATTACCTTTAGCTTCCTCTATTATCAAAGACAATATGTATGTCGATGATGTTTTGTCAGGCGCCCATGACATACCATCAGCCATTAGTGCTCGAGACGAGTTGATAACTGCTTTAAATTCAGCAGGATTCTCTCTGCGAAAGTGGACCTCAAATTCAAGAGAAATTTTAATTAATATTCCAACTGAACATCTTTTATATCAAGATTTTTTAAATTTCGAAGATTCCAGTTATACAAAAACATTAGGAGTGCGCTGGAATGCAGAAGCCGACATCTTCCATTTCATAGCGAAGCCAATGGAGCATGTCGAATATGCGACCAAACGGCAAGTGTTGTCAACAATTGCAAAATTGTTTGATCCAGCAGGTTGGCTAAGTCCAATAGTGATAACAGCAAAAATAATCATGCAGAAAGTCTGGACGGAGAAAACGGACTGGGACGACTATTTGTCCCACAGCACAAACGAAGACTGGAAACTCTTTCTAAGCGATTTGAAAGTTATTAATGACATAAAGATTCCGCGATGGATAAATTTTGCCCCATGGAAACAAGTTGAGTTTCATGGTTTCTGCGACGCATCCGAGAAAGCATATGCAGCAGCGCTCTATATAAGAGTGAAGGAATCTGAGAATCAAGTATTCACCCATCTGCTGATTAGCAAAACAAAAGTTGCTCCGTTAAAGACAGTATCGTTACCACGGTTAGAACTTTGTGGAGCCGCACTGCTGGCTGATGTAGCAGAAGGTATTATCCCGCAATTTGGAGTTGAGCAATACAAATCGTTTTTCTGGTCCGATTCCACAATAGTCTTGGCCTGGTTGAAAAAGGAACCTAGAACATGGACGACGTTCGTTGCAAATCGGGTAGCCAAAATAGGAGAAAAGGTCGGTATTGAAAACTGGTTTCATGTAGACTCAGAAGAAAATCCGGCCGATTTTGGAAGCCGTGGAGTCTCTTCCAAAGATCTAGGCACTAACAAGATGTGGTGGGAAGGGCCATCTTGGTTGAGACAAAATAGTCATACATGGCCAAATGCCAAGGAAAAGGAACTACCAGATGCTGACCAAGAGAAAAAAGCGATTAAAACCCACTTTATCTTTTTTGAAGAGCACGATGATATTCTGGTCAGATTTTCATCTTTCTCAAGAGCGCTAAGAGTGTTAGCCTACGTTTTTAGATTTTATTTTAGATTAAAAGGGACGTCCAAATACTCATCACTAGAGCTATCACCCGATGAAATCAATAAAAATGCGCTTAATCGTCTTATCTCAGAAAGTCAATTTTCCTAATGAGTATCACGCGCTTCTCACTCAACGGAAAATCAGTGGCAAAAGTGAACTTTTACCGTGAATCCCTTTATAGATACTCTTGGGGTTTTGCGAGTCGGAGGACGATTAGCTCAATGTCCTGACTTGAATTATGATGAAAAGCATCCGATCATTATACCCTATAACTCTTACTTAGCACGATTAATACTTAAATTTGTACACAGAATTTCCTTGCACGGAGGTAACCAACTAGTCCTAAGATTAACTAGGATGGAGTTTTGGATACCGAAAGTAAAAAACTTAATAAAGTCCATTATCCATCAGTGTAAAATATGCACACTTCATAAGAAAAGACAACAATCACAACTTATGGCGGCCCTACCTCCGGAAAGAACGGTGATATCCAGAGCGTTCTCAACAACTGGTCTGGACTACGCAGGACCGTTCGAAATTAAAAATTATACCAGTAGAGCATGTCTCATAACCAAAGGGTATGTTTGTGTATTCGTGTGCTTCGCCACAAAGGCGATACATCTGGAAGGAACCAGTGATCTCACGACGGCATCATTTCTTGCAGCATTTTCACGATTCGTATCTAGGAGAGGGTGTCCTTCTCAAATTTATTCAGATAATGGAACAAATTTTGTCGGCGCTTCACGCGAGCTGAAAAAGGATTTTCAAAAATTCATCAAATCGGTGGGCAGCGAGGTCACCAGAGTGTACGCGCACCAAGAGATAAAATGGCATTTCAATCCTGCCGGAGCGCCGCATATGGGTGGCCTTTGGGAAGCCGGTGTAAAAAGCTTTAAGGCTCATTTCCAGAAGATGACTGGCAGTATGAAATACACATTCGAAGAGTTTGCGACATTATTGTCTAGGATAGAAGCATGTTTGAATTCGAGACCCCTAAGCGCCATGTCTGAAAGCTCGGACGAGTTAAACCCTTTAACTCCGGGTCATTTTTTAGCCGGAACCCCATTGCTATCCCGCGCTGAACCAGAATTATCCGATAGTCCAATATCCATCGTAAACCGGTGGCAAAGAGTCAAAGCTATCCAGCAACAATTTTGCCAACGATGGAAATCTGAGTACCTTAAGGAACTCCATAAGCGTTATAAATGGAAATACCGAGCAGAAATCTCGCAGTTAATGATTTGGTAGTGATACGAGAAGAAAACATTCCTCTACATGAGTGGCGTTTGGGTAGAGTGATAAAGATTCATGAAGGAAGTGATGAAAGAGTGAGAGTGGTGGATATACGAACCTCAAGGGGTACGATAACTAGGCCAATAGTTAAACTCGTTGTTTTACCACAATACTAGAATTGTTATTCGATGCCTTTTGTTTTGTCTACTTTTCCTTTTTCTCTTACTTAGCAGTGAATATGGGTCGCTTCAATCGAAACTCCATGCAGATGTCGAAGACGACTCCCTCAAGCCACTGCAGATTATGTGACCATTCCCACTCAATTCGTTATTGTTCAATTTAGGGCAATGTCAGTTGAGCATAGACTACGGGCAGTAGCGTTGCATCGCTACTGCCTGAACTGTTTAGGTCCTCACCACGCCACCAGAAATTGCTATAGCAATTATACATGCCGGTACTGTTCTGAAAGACACCACAGTCTTCTGCACTACCCTGACCAGCACGATGAGAATTTGAGAATGAGGAACCCCAATCAAACACCGATTCTGAACGCGCGATCGAGGGCGGAGGAGGACATCGGAATCTAAGACCCTCCTGGAATTCGCTCATGGAATCCGAATCTGAAGATGATGTGACCGCAACATCTCAATCCCATGGAACTAGGACCAGGTCCTGGCTAGCCGAGACGCGCCCATTCCGTCCTTCGCTTCAATCTGGACTCAGACCTCGACCGTCTGAGCTACATCTTCAGGCTCCTATTCCGTCATCTGGACCCAGACCCCGTCCGTCTGGGCCACGTAGACGACGATCGGACTCGTCATCTGGACCCAGACCCCGTCCGTCTGGGCCACGTAGACGACGATCGGAGTCATCATCTGGACCCAGACCCCGTCCGTCTGGGCCAGATAGACGACGCGCTGGAACGCTATCCAGACCCAGACCTCGCACGTCTGGGTTAGAAAGACGAATTGTAGATGCCAGATATCATCTCCGACCCTCACAAGACTCTACAATTATGAATCGAATGGTATCTGTGTTCCCTACAGCAATCATAAAGGTGATGGCGATCGGTCGAACTCAGACTGTTCGAGCTTTGATTGATCCTAGCCAAGGAGTCTCTCAAATCTCACCTCGACTAAGGAGTTCGATGCGTTTGCCCACCCTCCAGGTTGGTGGTAGGGAGACCACCTCAATTCGAGTACGAGGGCAATCTGCCCGAACTGATAGCATTCGCCTTTTAGTGTATGTCGACACTCGTTTGCCTCGAACGACTCCGTCTGAATTCATCGCTGCTCGCTCGGCCGAGCCATACATCAATCTAACTCTAGCGGACCCAACATTCCATCAGCGTCGGGAGGTCGATTTGGTGTTGGGCGTTGAGGTGTGGACTCGAATTATAAAATCCGGAATCATGCCGGGATTGGCGAATCAATTAATGGCCCAAGATACGAAGTGGGGATGGGTGATCTGTGGGATATGCCCAGCTTAATATAAGACTACAAAGGCACCATGAATCGATCAAATTTTTCAAATTATTCACGTTCCTATCATATCTTATAAATTTAACCATAATAACTGAACTATTACGAATTATAAAATTATAATTAATGTTGAATTGATTTATTGCAATGATGCTGCAAGGCGGGCGGCAATGTTTAAGCCGAACCCGAGTATTCATTTAAGTGTCATCTCTATGTTTCCTAATTTTGTTATTCTAGTACTGTTAAATTTTAGAACTCAGAATGTCTTCGGAAAAAGTCGGTGGTTGGCGGGATCAGATCCGGGCCGACATAGTTTTTCCGAGTCACTCTAAAAACACATCTAGCCAGGGTAAGTTGCTAGAAAAATTGAAATAAAGAAAAAGGAGATTCTGTTGAGAAATTTATGTTTTTTAGTATTTTCCACTACAAATTGGAACGGGGACCCAGACATAGTATCAGCGAATTAAACTCCACCAGGCCCATTCCACAAAAGGTCAACCCTCCAGTACCGACAGCGTGCACAATATCAAATCTTAATTCTTTGAAAATTTTGGTCATACTAAATAAAGAGTTTCAAAACTGAAAAAAATTGAATTCCGTATAGACTGAAAAACCGTCTGTCAGATCTTTGGGATGAAATTTTGACACCATATTCTGACTACCACAAGATTAGCATAAACATTTTTAACCAATTCGATAATTAAATAAATTCAACATAACTTGAATAACTTGAAATCTTACATAACCGGCAACGTTGAGTACCCATTGAAATATAATTTGAAATATCAACAAGGTTCCGAAAAATGTAAAGAATCCCGAGACCTGCCTTTCAAAGCATACTTCGCGAGTTTTTGAGCTATCGCCTGGGTGGACCAAGAAAATTAGTTAGAAATAAAAAAAATAAAAGTTTATTTGGATGGGGATTTGAACCTGCGTCCCTGAGCTAAAAAACCCAAATTGCATAATATGATTTGTACTACAACTTTAAAGCGTTGTAACTTTTTTATTTGTGGTGGAAATTTAGACTTCAACATATGAAATCTTAATAATTTTTCGAGATCTTTTGATTTATGAAATAATTTACCTCTAAACGGCTAAAGAAATACGAGTTTCAAAAATTTCCCCCTGAAGACGGGGCAAAGGTCATCGACATATACGAAGAAAACATTTCGACAAACCTTTCGAACGATATAAGGTACAAGAAAATCGAGCAACAAATACCAAATACTATTTTAGGGCGTTGAAGGGAAACGAAAAATTTGTTTGTCCTGAAATCGTCTTGGCATAACCTTTCATATGAGGGGCGGCCAAATATGATTTTTTTTCGACCCCTCCTAATGCATATGTGAAGGGAATTATGTGAATCAGAAATTGAAAATAACATGGTTTGAAACGCGTTTGACAGATTTTTTAAATTTA
>JAFDUT010000475.1:0-20951 GCA_017309665.1 Coelopa frigida
ACACAATCGGCTGCGTCGTGCTCCACAAATACATGAGAGTGTGTGCGTGTGTGTGCAACGCATGATCAATTCTCGTAGTCGTTGTGACCGGTGTTGCTGATGTTGTTGCTCTCGTTATTATTGTTGCTGCTCTCATTTGTTGTTCTTCTCGATATTCTCCAGGTGCCTCCATTGTTGTCAACGGCACGAATTGAATGCAGTGCCAAGTGCGACTTTTCAAATGTTCCAAATACAGGCAAAAGTAGTATAAATAACCTTTCAAAAGAAATCCACGACCACCTCAAACTTCTCCCCAACCAACTCCAACTTCTCCTCAACCATCTCCACCAACAACACCGCCTGCATCCATCCACTAAACGATTGAAATTCTTCAAACGATCGGCGAACAACGCGAGAAACAACAAACACAAAATAAACAACCGACGAACTACGAAATGATATTTGTTTGAACAGTCGAGAGAGGGGTGCGTGAGAATGGAAGGGAGGGGAGGGGGGGAGAGAGAGGGAGAAGAGAGCGCCCCTTGAGGCAGTGGGTGAAGAAAGAGAAAAACCATTCACTCACACAAACAATCAGCGAAAGTAACCATTTTTCTTTTGTCTGCTTGCTGACCAAATGAATGGAAAGAGAAACAAAATGAATTGAAAAAAGAAAAGAAATGAAATGAAAAAAGAAAAGAAATGAATTAAAAAAAGGAAAGAAATATCAAATCAAATGCAATGAAATGGAAAGAAGAAAAAAAAACACCTAAATACATAAACCTCACCCTCTTCCCTCCCCCTTCTTTTCACTTCACTTCCTTCCACTATCGCTTAAAATCGCGAATCCCATCGCGAATTTTAATGAATTGTGAAATTTCGCATTGCTTTCCAAGAGAAGGTGGGGCGGAGAAGGTGAGGGCGCGACATAAGACGAGACAATTTATTCTATGTGTGCGTGCGTGCAAGTGTGTTTGTGTCTGTGTCTGTGCGTGCGTGGATGTGGCCCAAACCGTTTTCTACACTTTTTAGTTCAAAGTCATGGTCGTGACTATGAATTAAAGTAAAAAAGTTCGTTGATGAAAAATAAACAAAATAAAAAAAAATAACAGACATGATTCCCTTCCTCTCCGTCCCGTCCCGTCTCCTCCCTTACGCTTTCGTCGTCTCATATGGTGAGTGAAATGCTGACTTCGACTTCGATGGTGTCGCCGACGACTCTTCGAGACGACAATCAATATTGGTGTGGGCCAGAGGTGAAGAGAAAATCTGGTGTCCCATTCAAATGGTTGACGCCACCAGGTGAGAGTAGCAATGACAACGATAACGATGACAACAATAGCAATAACAACGAAGACATCAGTGACAACAATAACAACGACATCGATGTCCATTACAAATGACTCTCGATGTTCGGTCATGTCCAGCACAGACATGTGGTTGAGACCACCCTCTGGCTACTGTTCGTCATCCGAACGATGGGCAGAAAAACGCAAGAGAATTTCGAAGAGAGAGTCTCAGAAAAACATGCCGATGCTATCAATGACGCATGACATGATATGACGATGATGAAATAACGAAGAGATGAAGTTGCTGATGATGTTACCGATGAGATCAAGAAGCTGATAAGATGAAGTTCCTGATGAAATGACGTTCCTGATGAAATGACGTTCCTGATGAAATGAAGTTGCTGATGAGGTGATGTTGCCGATGAGATGTTGGTGTTATGTGTGGCCACAAATCATCGTCGCCGCCGCCTCCGTCGTGTTTCCTGTTTCGGTTCGTTGAGCGACACCCCTCAAATTGATACCATAAATTCTCGCCTCAACCCCTCGACAGACTTCATCCCCACTTCCTCCATGACTGACTGACAGTCACAAACTCTCTCCATGATAGACGCAAACTCTCTCCACGACACTCACACACTTGCACCCTCCGCCTCATCTTCACTCCTCACTAACTTCTGCCACCACCTGCCTGCCTGCGCCTGGCCCACTCAGCTGTTGTGTGACGTTAATTTATGCTCTTCTTGGCTGTTGTCGTATCGTAATGACATGTGACCCAATTCGGTTGTTCAAGTTAAGCACGAATTTTCAATTGCAGCTCCTCCAACGCCGCCGTCACCAACCCTTGTCTCCTCCTCCGCCTCTTCCTCCTCCATCCAATGCAACCCCTCTTCGATCGCATGGAAAAAAACACCTCTAGAATCTAGACGAACGATGCCTACTATTTGATAACTGCAGACAAATGTATGTGCGGCAACTGACTATTTGTCTGTCTGTCCTCGACGACGAGTTCCCCAGTTGTCTGTCTGTCCCCCTGATTTGTCTGTCCGTCCCTCCGATTTGTCTCCGACTCTTCGTGCTTTCAACTATCTGTGTCTCTGCCTTAATGTGAGTGTTTTTCTTTCTGGCAATCTGAGTATCATTCTGTCTGTCTGTCTGTTTGTCAAAATCACTGGCTGTATGTGCTGGTGACATTTTCACACACATACACACATCGAACAACGATCACATAACGGTATCGAATATCGAGACGAGTGACCGAGTGCCAATTGACACAGATTCAAAAGTTTGGAAAACTAGAACGTGATTCTGTTGAGTGCAAAGGTATTAAAACCATGTTCGAAAAGACTTTCGATTGCATGCATAGTATAAATTGATCATTCCAGAAGAAGGAATCAATTAATGTCATGATGTTGATGTTGACTACTCAATGTGAAAACAAGGTTTCTTCATCACGGAAATATTCATCTTAAGTCCCGTAATAAATCTATTTCCTACCATCATCTTCAGCCTCGTTTCCTCTAACTCACTCTAACGCTAACGTGAGCTCGATTAAGTACCGCTTTAAAGCTGGTTTTTTCCTTTCCTCCCACTTCACCTTTCTCACAGAGTGATCATTAACGAAACAAGCGGAAGTGTCCAATAGACGTTTCTCGAAGAAAATGCATGTTCCTGTTTCGGAGTTCGTTCAATTACGACACTGATAGACAACAATACCAAAAACAATAAAAATAATAACAAGAGCAGGCGCTATAGAAAACAAGTACAATAACAAAAACAAGTGAAATAACAAAAACAAGTACAATAACAATAAAAACAAGTACAACAAGAAAAATAAATTCAACAACGAACCCAATTTCAACAACAACTGGAAAATCAAAATCCAAGAGTAACATTTCTCTCATTTCTCAGAGATCAACTACTTCAACTACAACAATTTCACACATACTTTACAACAATAACAACAATTCATCTTCCTATTGAAACATGAAGCCGACAATGGCCACAAAATTTCAAACACATTCTCAACGTCATCATCATTATGATCATCAACTTCATCACGATATAATGTAATTTCCTGCAATCATTGTCACTTCAGACAGTTTGTAGTTTATCTCCATATAATTTCGAGAGACGATTACAACCAGCATATGTTGTTGTTGTGGTTGTTGGATTTTAGTAGATGTAGTTAGTGTTTTTGTTGTTTTTGTAACTTCACCAACATATAGAGATGGAGAAATAAATACGAAAAACTCGTAAATCCATTGAACGGGCGCAAACCGAGAGAAATGCATTCAATGGTTTGCTGCGAAAGTTGTGTGGCTGCAGCAACATTCGACGTCGTCGTCGTCGTCGTCATGGTTCCGCTCCGAGCATTGACTCTTGAGAAAAAATGCAAAACTCTGCAAAAACAAAAATTATATAAACTCCACTCTAGTCCACTCCCCATGGTGTTTGGCGATGGCAATGGTCCATGAAGATGGAGATCGATATGTCACGTGGGAGGTAGTTTATTTTATGGGAATGCGGCGGCTTGTGCTGTTTTCTCAATTACCGCTATCACTTTATGGGAGCCCTTCGTGTGTGTCGTCGTCACCTTTGGACCCTTACCTTCATCATCTTCCAATCGATTCATATTTCAATTTATCATGTATCGAATTTGTGAAACCGCAATTCGAATGTTTTTCTACCGTCGCTTTCTTCGTCTCCCTTCTCGAATAAAATGCTTGGAATTTCCATTTTCGCATGAAGAAACCTCGTCATCATCATCACATCGAATGACTCATGACTCACTGGCTCTCAAATCTGAATCTGTCTCGGTGTGGTCTCCCTCTTTTGTGTTCGCCTTCTTCGTCCCTTCTCTGTCGGGAATACTTTACTTGTATGGCTTGACTTATATTTCTTATTCTCATGTCTTTCGTTTTGTTATTTTTTTTTGTCTTCTCTCCGTCGAACTCCGCTGGCACTCGTTTAAAGCGAGGCTTTCGAAAGGCCAAAAGACAGCGACTCGAACGGCTTGTTTTATGAACCTCTTGGTCCCTTGCTGCTGTTGTTGTCTCTCGCTAAAGCTGAAATATTTCTCGCTGGAATTTTTCACAGCTCCGACAGCTACAAAACCGACAACGACTACCAACTGCGATTGCGACTCAACCTCTTCCTCCTCCCAACAGCGACTTCGACTCCGTACCTTGCGTTGTCTTTCCGTGCAAGAAGTAATTCGTCCAAAGTGGCAACTCGAAACCGAGAAGTTATCAGCCAGCCAACCGAACGACCCCCTGCCCTCGCTTCCAACAGACAGACAGACATACTCAGAAACGTGGTCGTGGTGTTGGTGTTGTTGCACCAACCGAAGGGATCCACGAAAGAAATTCCAAAAGAGAACGGAAATCTGAAGCCAACGCGAAGGCGACAGTTAAGAAAACCAGTAGAGTAACTTGGCCAACAAGAGAACATGAAGCCAAGAGAATAAGAAGCCAAAGACATTGCATGAGCTTCGGAAAAAATAGTACGGTATGAAAAAAAATGTTATTGAGAAAATAAAGTAATATTGAGAAAAATAATAATATTGAGAAAATAAAGTAATGTGGAGAAAATAAGTAATATTAAGAAAAAAAGTAATATTGTGAAAAAAAATAATATTCTGAAAAAACCTTCATCATCGTCTGTATTGCGCCCACTTTTCGAGAAAACGGGGAGAATGAAACACAACAAAACAAAAATTAAGTCTTCGCACGAACATATTGCAGAAAAAATACTCGAGTTCATTGAGTTCAAAAAAACAAAGTCTACCACAAACTCCGTCTTGCCATTCACTTTCTTTCGACTTTCGTGCGATGAAACTTACCGCCAAAGCGATAGATAGGGAAGGGCAGATAAGATTAGAAAAGGGCAAATTTTCCACTTATCGAACGACACTTCTATCGCTTCTTCTCCTCCTCTTCCCTCCCCACATTAAATCTCTTCTCAATAGAGAGGAGTCTATGGTTCTCTGTGAAGTGATTTTTCAATATCATTGCCTTTTGTTTGTGGCCGTCTCTTCTTTCGTCCCTCTCATCCTTTGTCTCCTTTTTTTATGGATCGGAAACTCTACGGAAGTCTATGGGTTGTGGTGGAGTATATTCCGTACGCTTGACCTACTCGGTAGTATAGTTTTGCATTTGTTTTATCTTGCTGTCATGCTTGTAGGTTGTAGGAAAAGCAGCTTCCATGCTGTTCGTCGGGTTGTTTCATGTGGATCTTGTGTTTGGTGGTTAGACTATGGCTAACGACCCGTTAAACTGAGGTTGGTCGAAAAAATAGAGATAAAACAAAAACATCATCTCTTTTATTTCCTCCTACGGGTTGATTTTTAATAACAGTGAAACTACTGTTAGTTTTTCTCGCCTTCTCTACTTTGTCTCTCTCTGCACGTTTATTTCGGTCGCTTTTAATTTTACACTTCACCAATTTCAACCATTTTTTGTGACCTTTGCAAATGGGGAAAAACCGAAATGAGAGCAGTATTTTTTTTTACTACTACCTTTCAAATCATCGGAGTTTTATTTTGTTTTCGTTTGATGTAGGTCAATGATCTTTGCGCTTTTGTCAGTTATAACTGTTTGTATTGCAATTAGACAAACATCGAAGTGATACACATTTTGCTTTTTATTTACTCTCACCACAGAATCACAAGTGTAGTTTTTCATTACAAAGTAATATAAAACCGTTTATTTAAATAACATTAAATGTGTTGTAAAAATGTTCCACTTTTCGAATAAACATTTGCTCAGGTCTGTTTAGCGTTTTATTGATTTTGTGCGAAAGAGTGTGAGAAAGTGTTGTTCTTGTGTATTGGTATTTTCATTACCTTGTATAAGTTTCCTCTACGATATGTAGCCTTTAATCTTTCCCAGAACCTTTCGCCGCCGAGATCTATTCATCATTTCTGCCTTGTGTTCCCTTCACACATACGAATATCATCATCTCATGCCAACGAAATAGTGTAGATCAAAGTGAGTGAGGAGTGTAAAGAAAAATTGAAAAATTCCTATCCGTCGTTCCTTTTCTCGGTTCGATTTGCTGCCCTATGATTACCTGCAATTGCTTTAAACCGATTTCCTCTGCAGTCATTTTGCGCGTCGTTGTGTTAACACTTAAACTAATGATCGGTATAATGACCGATCGATCTGCGAACGAACGAAAGAGTGATTTTCCTCAATCATCTTCTCGACTCGAGTAGTTATAGCCGGTTCAGTTATTGTTGTCGTTGTTGTTGTTGTTCCGTTCAGTTTGTGAGTAATTTCGTCTACCATTCAAAGGTCAAGATTTCAACGTTTCCACACTTAAAAACTCATTATGCAAAAGTTAAATAATCTCCGCAGACAACGAACTCCACGAAGACTTCTGATGTCCATCAAAAAGTCTTCAAGTGTTAATGGAACCCTCAAAATATCTATATATGTATGTGAGTCTACGTAGCTTCTTTCATTTCAAACGGGTCTCAGCCGTTTGATTATGAAATCAAAACTTTCACCGTTTTTAGAGACAAACAAAATATCCAGCTATTATAAATAGTTATACATATATATATGTATATAGAAAGACAAAAACAGCTGATATGGTCGTCGTTGTTGCTGTTCGTTGTTGACTTTTATAAACAAGTTGGAAACTTGTTTCTACGAGCCTTCATTATTTGTAGCCTTAAATGCAAACAAAGCTCAGACAGTCTACCGGACAGACATACGGATGAAGACGGAGTAGCATTAAAATGAAAGGTTTGGCCTGTACCGCACTCTTGGAGGGTGGAGTAGCGTAGCTCAGAAAGCCGGCACTCCGGTCTCTGGAATCATTTGTTGTTCATCATTATTAGAAGTTGGTGGTTGCATAAATTTAATGTGTTTACCAAGTCAACATGATTTAAATGTCAATATTTATTTTCTCCTCATTTTTTGTACAATATTTTTGTTCCTATTTATTTTTACTTGGCTTTATATCCAATACAACAATAACAACCGGGGAAAAATACACAGGAACCGATAACGTCCACAATGAAGATAACATCGAGTTTAGTTGGATCTCTTTTGAGGCTTAATTATTTTATCTATTTACGCCATGACAGGCGTAAATTCCAAGAAGCCTTAAATGCTGCTGGTGTGTGTTGCCATGTGCTAAACTATCACGTTAAGTCAATGTCTTAGAGGCTTCAATCAGCATGTGAACGTGAGGACTGCATGAGATTGGGGTTATATTGGTGAAGGGCTTTTCCTTTGATCGATCTAAAGAACATTTGTACACCAAGTTATATGATAATGACAATCGAAAAATGTAACTTTAAGTAATGCCATTTTCAAAACTAATTTAAGAACCTGGACTAAAAGATAAAAAGTTTGTTAAAAACCATTAAAAATATGAAGATATTGAAAATAGACTCAAATATTTCTCTCAGAATGTTCCACAACGTTCCATCTCCGAATGCGTCGTAGAATTGCGAATGATCTAAGTTCGCCACAAATAGCAAACTCATTTATCACGAAACTGGTTTATGTACCTGTTCGTGGCATCGAAGTCACGTTTTTTCGTCACAATTCTGTCGATTTGACGCAACCTACTCTTGGCATTTGCACAGTTTCTTGTTGGCCAATAATTGTTTAGTTAACAAATAAAAATAATAGTATTTAACATTATTTGATTGCGTGTTGCAGGTGTTTTAAAGCCCAAAATAATTGCCCCATTACTTTCTGTTAGTACATTTAATTGATTTTTCCTTTTCGGACTTTTCACTCCTGATATTATTCCCCATTGTAATTTGCGTTTTTCAAATTCACCACAACTTTCAACACGGTTTTTTTCTTTTTCGTTTTTTCCCGCAGTATTTCTTATCTTTCCCTGGGGTATCTTATTGAGTGCATTTCTCAAAAGTCTCCAGTGTCCTCTGAGCTTATCCGTGAATGAAATATAGAATATACACTTTTTTTCCTTTGCTCTGAAAGAGCTCAAATTTTTCGCTGACTATTGCCGGACTTCCTCTTCTTCGATTTCATATCATTTACCTTTTCCCTTGTGCTCATTTCACATGCTCCGATTTTTGATATTTATTTATTCAATTTTTTTGATAATTGAGAAGTGTCTCTAATTCGTCTGGCTTTGCGAGCACCTCAATGTCTGACACCATATATTGAATTTCTTTGTCTTTATTTTGATTTCGTTTATTGTTTTTTTTTTCTTTTGTCATTCGGTCCGTTTGTTTGCGATAAACTGGCTAATGGGAAGTCCGTTATAATTCCGATATCGATGTGTGTGAGAAAGAGAGCAACAGAGAGAGAGAGAACTCGGAAAAGTTACTCACGATATGATTAAGTAATTCCTCGCATATATGAATGAATGCTAGAGTAAGCACTATTAATACAACAACCATATCGCAGACAGCAACATAAAAACAAACAACAAAAAACAATAACATAGCAACATAGTATGAAAATTATACATACACACAATATCAACATGAATTTATAGCACACCATGTACGTTTATGTTGCTGTCGTGACAACTTTACTGTATGTATAGAATTACGTCCTTGGTTGGGTTTCGTTATTTAACCGATGGATTTTTCCTTTTTTCTCTCCGTTCTGCTGTCACTCTATTGTTGTCTACATATGTGATTGTTATCATGCGAATGTGTTTGTGGTATTCTTACAATTCTCATATTTTCTTTCGGAATAAACTTTATGAATAAACTACACTGCGAGGAAGACACAAGACTGGGACACGGTTTATCACGTCATACTCGATTTTATTATCAATATTTTTGTTTACTAAAATAATTAACGATATTAATATTAATGAATGAATAAGACTCTTCTTATAATTATATGATTAATTGGTCTGCTATGTGAAAGTACTTGACCGATACCGATAGATAACATTGTTATTGTGACTAATATTTTTCTAATCATAATTATTTTCATTATGCCATCTTTCTATCAAACCCCCAATGATTGAACCATTTATATTATTATTTTTGGTTTCACATTTGTGGATCTGTTAAAAGAATTGTGACTATATATTTATATTCTTTACGATATTTATTTTATTATTTTTATTTAATTTTTTATTTTTTTATTTTCATTAGGATTTTGTTAGATAATTGATGTGGTTTCTTTGATATTCTTTTTTTCTTCCATTTCCTCTTGTTATCTTCTTCGCATCTGTCTCTCATACGAGTTAATGGGGAATAAATTACATTCGCATGCTTTTATTTATCCGACATATCCTGTGTCTGTCCATAGCCAATTATACAGGAAACGCTTCAAATGATACCGAGTCCTTCGTGGTATTTTATCCGTTGGCAACATTGTTGTTTTCCCTTGTTGTTGCCGACGTAATCGTTGGCGTTGTTAACGTTACCGTTCATCGAATGTCGTTGTTGTTGCTGTTGCTGTAGGTCATTGGTCGGTCGACAACGGCAATTGCAATGATGTGAATTAATTATGATTTCGTCGATTAATAGGAGACTTTATTTTGCGTAAATGATTTATTCACGCATATCTTTCCACGCTCTTCTCCTGTCCACAGACAACATCTGCATAATTTCCCACCTACGAATGAGGACATCAGCATCGAAATATTAATTAACGCTTAACGAGGACATTTTAATCTCTGTCATTTGTTGGCAAAATGTACAGTTTTCATTTTTTCATATCTTTTTTTTCCACCGCAAATTGAATTCTCCTTGCACATGGTCGGGCTCTTAATTCAATTTGCTCAGGGTGGCAACATTACGTCAATCACGCATCTCAGCTCAACTCATCATCGTGACCCATTATTTGTTCATAAATTTTCAATACAACGACACACAGAAATCGGGTTAATTCTCGAATGAGAATCACCTTCTGGTTGAAGAAATCAGTGTGTGATGGATGGAGGTGGGGGGGGGGGGGGGGAGGTTATGTTTTCACATTGAATGAGGTGTCCCCATGGACATCAAGTCACTTGCGACTGCCACTCGGCCATTCGTCGGCTAGAAACTAGTTTCAGTTTGACGCACTGCGCCAGTTGATGCAACGGTTTCATCCATCCATCCATCCAAAGGCGAAAATTGGGTCAACCAGTCGATTGCATTCGGTACGTGAAGTCGAGACGGTGAGTTGTGTTCGCGGTGTTCGTTGTGCGAAATTAAAAGATCGCAATAAACTATAAATGAATTACCAACATCATCACTATGAAGATAATACAAATTATTTAGTTGCAAATCTCAATACAAATTGCATCAAACTACGCTTTTGTTTTGTCTGGAGTTCGATTTTTTTAATTCTGAAAACTTGTGGACTCCATAGAAATGATTCCTTTGATGTGGCGGCTACACATGCCGAATGTCTGGAACTCAAGCTCGCACAGATTTCGCTTGCATCAGCCAGTTCAAAGCTCGTTCTTCTCTCTAATTGCGTTTTGGAATTAATTCTAAACATTCATATCGTACTCTAATCGCAAATGTTTCGTTGACTTCGATCGGGTGTTATCAGCAGACATCGGCTGGTCGGTCGGTCGGTCAGTCGGTTGTTGCAGACGTCTCTTCCCTTTGGGAATTCCCACACACTAACAACAATATCAACTGAGACCACAACTTGAGTTCAATGAATTTAATTCCACAAGCAATAAGATTTACAATAAAAACAAAGGCTTACTCTATACCACGATTCGTTGCAATTCATTTGCATAAATTAAATATTTCAAATGTACTATATATAATTGGTAATGGAGTTTTGACAGAACCCAATCAAAAAATTAATGAGCAGACTCGTCTTGATTGTGAGAAATTTAATTACTCGTATCAAATTTACATGCAATTATCTGTTTTATCAGCTTTCTATCTATGCAGTAGACTTGGGCTGAGACTTTTATGGCTAATCGAGTCTAATCAGCTCCTATGCCTTTTATCCTTTATTAGAGAAGCATAGATAAATTATGATAATGATGGGGCAATAAAAATCCAATAGTTATATGGAAGAAATTTTGTTTTTTTTTTATAGATTTTCTTTGCAAAGAGAGTGTGAGAAATCTTGATTATTTCTCAAATAAGTTTAATTATTCGAGTCTTCGACAGTTCAGGAGTTATAAGTAATAATTGTAAGAACTGACATCATTATAGTAATGAAATCTTATCGTCCCCCTTAAGTACTTTATTGCTCTGATTTTGATCTGTAGATAACATGAACTACTAGTTAAATATTGTATTATAATTGCATTACACTGTGAGAATAATTCTCATACAGTTTATGAAACAGTATTTAACTGTTTAGTTTAGATTGATGATAGTGTGGTCATGAATTGACTAAATGATGAGAACATTTGTATAACACAAAAAAAATAAATTCAAATCGATGTCGGAAACTGATAATGATAATCAGGGTCTGTAAAAGAAAATATTTATTATTGATTTAAAAAATATATATTTTACACTTCCTATTATTAATGGTATGCAATTCTGTAGAATGATTAGATTAAAATCTACAGATAATTATTTAATTTACGTATTTGAACGACTTCCTCATGATTGCAACGATTTCATAATCGATTCCTTCCATATCATCATGCGATTATTACTGCTCTTATCTCTGCTGGAACTGCAAGAAAAAATAAAAAATAAGAAAATAAACAGAATGTAAATATTCGAAACGTGTCTTCAATAAATATTAATTGCAACTGATACAACAATCGAAACTGATTATTTATATGAACTGCTTAAATTTAACGTCTACCATTATCGCTTCTCATGCGCTTCTTCGTAACTCAATTAAATTAAAAATAGCAAATGGAAAATTACAAGCCTATAAATCTCCAACGACTTAAGAGAACCAATAGAAATACAAACAACAAATTGTTGCTAATAATTATTTAAATTGTAATTTAATTTGTAAATTGTTGAAAATGTGAATAATTTTGTTTAAAAATCCAACAGACAGTCGGACAAACGGCTGAAGAGAATTGATTTTGTGTTTACATTTAAACGTCTACAACGCGAAGCTGTTGCCCCTAATGACGATGATGACGATCATGATGATTGCAACCGCAACA
The DNA here is from genome assembly GCA_017309665.1 of Coelopa frigida. Lineage (NCBI taxonomy): Eukaryota > Metazoa > Arthropoda > Insecta > Diptera > Coelopidae > Coelopa > Coelopa frigida. The sequence goes on from JAFDUT010000475.1 coordinate 12,312, forward strand.
CACCCAGTCATGATTTTTATAAAATGCGCAATTCACACTCGGCACAGTGTAAATGTCTATGTGTAGCCGGACAGAGAGGTGCCTGACTTTCCTTTAGCTGGCGGATAAATGCACAAATTTGTGAATTTCTACACAATTCGAACCGATCGAACGAACGACCGATCGATCGATTGAAAAACAGTTCAATGTCGTTGATCGTTTGGCCGCTGCTCCTACTTCTGTTGACATTTATTTGTCTGCTACCATTTTGTTGTTTCCACTTTTATTTTTACTCTCGAATTTATTCTGATTTATCGAAAATACGTTGTTTGTTTTGTTTACGATGATGATTTTTATCGTGATATATCATTGCAATCTCAGCCGAGAATCCTTGACTTTTGTATAAAGTAGATTCTAGTTTTTTTCGCATTCCATTTATTTGTTTCATTGGCCTGTTTTAGAATTTTTTTTTTCTTTTACTCTACTTCTCTTTTCATCTTATTTCCTTCTCTGGTATTCCTTTTGTCGCTTCGAGCAAATCTTGTAAAAGATGCTTGAGCAAACAGAGAACCAAATATTTTACTTAATTTGTCATCTTGCCAATTTCTTTCCTTGCTCTCTTTCTCATTTTATTTCTCTTTGGGCTGTTTCAACTACTCTCGAGCACTTATTTGACGTTCTACTTCTTGTTTGTATGTTTGTGGTTATTTATTTAGTTGTTATACTTTGCGTTGTTGTTGTTATTACTATTGTTGAACTTCAAGTGGGGAAAATCTCTTGCATATAATCGTCCAAAACAAATAAACTTTTATTGGCTAGTAAAACCATGTTCATATACATGTGAGTTTGAGTGTTTCTTTAATATCTCAAGGGTAAAAAGATTTCTAACTTCGAGAGAACGACAATTTTTATATCTTCGAGCCATCACACACTCATCCCTACCACCAACTATTTCACTCCACACGAATCTAGGGTTAAATATGACTCTTAGGGTTTCCGTTCCCTAGCGTGCGATATTTAATACTTCGGTCCTTACTCGACGTCCACTTGTTCGTTCAGTTCGCAAGATTTAACCCTCATTTCTCTATTGACTTCGCATTTGCGGGATTTCTTCGGAAGTCCTTCTCGAGTATGTTAGGGTGCATTTGTACTGCTCATGTTACCCGTTCTTTTGAAATCTCAATTGTAAATTTATCTACATTTACATACATGTAACTAATTATTTTTTTCCTTTTGCTACCCTATTCATTTTGTCGTTACATCATGGTAAAGGGTGTTTGTAAGGGATCATAAAAATCACTCAGGCTGAAAATTAAACTTTTACTCGTTTCATTTTCATGTAAGTCTCCTGTAAAACTTCTTATGAAATACTTTCTTAAGAAGTATAATTTTTCTGGATAAAGACTTTTCATATTACATCAAAATTAACTCCTTCCATCATATTAACATAGTTCATGGGTTTATTTTACTTCTCTTCAGAATTTCCCATCCAACTTTCTCAGATGTTCTCATCGTTTTAATTGCATACCTTTGATGAGCTTTGTGCTCAACAGGTCTCTGATTACGAGCTTCATTCTAATCACCACCTCTACCGCGGATTAAAGCCATCTCATTCGTTAGTGTTGCCGTTTCGTGTTACGCCAACACCAACGTCAATGACTATAACTACAACAATTGGTATAGCAACAACAAAAACAACAACAACGGTGGATACGGCTAATGACTGCATGTAATGTGTTTCGCCCATCGACAAACAGAAAGTGCATTATTGTCAAGAATGTCGATATCAAGTTGACGCAATACGTGTCAATAATGAAACGACGACCATATCGTGTTTTCCTTATTATTTCACTTCACTTCTATTCAATTCGTTTTGCTTAGTTTCGTATTAATTTTTGTTGTTGTCAATTGGAAATGGAAAATGTGTTTTTCTTGTAAAATAATCGGATTCCACCACAGTGGGTGTGTTGAGGTCTGTCTGTCTATCCTTGGTATTGGTCTTTGTCTGTTCCATTGCATTTATCTGGGTGGAGGAGTACTTGATTTATTATTGACCAGGTTTTCCATTTATAGGTTTTCGGTTTCATGGCACTTGAAGAATTTTAAACCCAATATTATTGTTAACCTTGGCTATAAGGAAACCAAAAGTTGAGAATATTTCAAATTTTATAATCTTCTACGATTCATCCCAGATTCGATTTCTTTCAATTTTTCAACTCCTCTTTTTCTTTTAATTCCTCTGACAAATATCCCAGAATTTTGCTCATTTTTCTTGAAGTGTAAACATTGATTTTCTTTTCGTGTCTCTTCGTACATTCCTTGGGCTTCAATTTGTCTGTTTTTTCTGTGCATGTCATTTCTATCGCTGTCTATCTATCCGCTCCTTTCTCTGTCTGTCTGTCAGTCTGTCGTTGGAAGCGTTGCCCTCTTTCAATGTTGTTGTCTCGCATGCCGCCGTCATTGTGTTTGCATGTGACGATGGTGTGCAGTATTTTTCGCCTTGAACTTTTTTCCCGCTTGTTCTCAACTCGTGTGCCCTTCACCAGCCCCCTCTGTCCACTTCTTCGTCCCAAAGATTCCTTTGAAATGGTTTTTTTGTCTCATTGGTTTCGTTGCCAAAAATAGCAGAAATTTCTGGCAAACACTTTGGCGCCAATTAAAAATAAAAGATTATCTTTTTCTACTCACAGCAAGATAGAGAGGAACAAATAGTAAGCTAGAAAGAGAAAACAGTAAGTTAGAAAGAGAAAAAACAGTAACAGAGAGAGAACAGTCGTTTGTATATACTAGCGGTCATTATTAAGGGTGGACAGACTGGCGGTCAACACTTTGTCTAAACTCATCGCGTTTCGGGCAACAAATAAAGATAATCATCGGCCATTATTCGTCTTCCCAAAGCCGCTCGTCTAATGGTGGGAAATTTACATTTCGCGAAAATTTTGCAAACATATATTTCTGCAGTTTTGGTTTTAAATGTTTTCCATTTTTGTTTTTTTCATTATTTATTTTTTCTTAATTTTTTTTTTTAATTTTTTGCGAACAATTTTTCTTCCAATATTTATGATGCAAATTTTCTAATCTGATAGTTGTGTGGTGAGTTTCATATCGTTTGCATATAGATTGATATTTCTGTACATGTTGCTGTCGTTCCCAACCGGTTGGATATGTGTGTGTGCGTGTGTTTGGAGTCGGTCGATCGATCAATCATAATTAAATTGAAGCCCCAATTTCCTGTCCCACCGCCTTCGTCATCTATTCTTTAATTAAATCCCCATATCATGCGAATATTCGCAAAATTTGATCTCTATATTTATTTCTTGTGAAATATATTCTTCCTTGTATTGCTTGAGTATTTTCCTCCACTGCAGTTCCAATAAATTTCTGCAGAAGCAAAACTTTTGTGAATTGTCATTCCGGATACAAAGTCACACCCCACATCGAAGGCAGACGAAACTCAACTCCATAATTTGTCCGGTTCTCAAACCCACAAATTCTGAACATTTTTTTCTCCCGCTCTCCCTGAAATCCTTTCCGCCCGCAAATGTCTGTCTCTTGCTGCCTTTGAATTTCTCTCTTTCTCTTCCATTGAATCTCTCGAATATTCTTTTTTTCTTCCCTCTCTTTCGTTCCCATCCATTTTTCATTCCCCTAGTGAACCCCTTTCCGATGTATGGTAGTAAAATGGAGTACTAAGAAAAGCTCTCAAACTCGTGATTGTATGACTGTGTGTGTGCGTATACGAGTTACATTCGTTTCCTCTCCCTGAGACCCACATTGTCATACAACGATATTTTCTGTGACAAGCTGGACTCCCACATTTGTTGCAGGCTGAATATAAAATGTTCCCACTGTCTATTGCAGGCAGACGACAGTCACAGTCACATAATTCATTCGAGCCGCTAAATCATTTCAACGACCAAAGCAGTCGAAAACTTTGCCATAAAAAAGAAAGCAAATATACTCCCATATACCAATCTACCAAGCCCCAACAATTCATGGTTAAGCCCTGTGAAGAGAAACCCAGATTGCTTTTTTAAATTAAAAATCAATTGTTTGAAAATTAAGTTTTCCAACAAGTTGCTTTTAATTGCCTGATCCTTCGGAGTCCTTCCCCAAGGACGCCCGCAGTCCCTTCGCTGCCAATATGTCGCTTGACGTCTGTCGACCACCCTCCACGCATAGATTGAGCCAATTGGGAGTCGACTTTGACGCAAGTTGACGCAATCAACCGAAAATAATGTCCTTGTGTCGGTCCTCTAGAGGGATTTTTGCTTTGTAAGGATGCTCAGTTGGCTGTTTGCAATCGTTCGTTGTTGTTTGTGGACGATGTGCGAACGCAACCAGTGAGCAATAATCCAAGTCTCTTGTCTCTTTCTCTCTCATCTGGTTTCTGTTTTCAATCACTGCAAAATTTCCACAGAGTTTATTTTTGTGTTACGTTACTTTTTCCACTTCAACTCATTTCTGATCCTGATCCATTCGCGGTGGAGTCCTTTGGGTGATAATTTGTTATTGTTTCTGTGACCTTTCACATGTGATGTTTTTGAATGGTCGCAATTTGAATTTTCTATTTTTAGAAAATACGTAAATCATCAAGTGATCCATGGGAAATTGGATTTTTCAATGTTAAAATACATATAATATTTTTATTTTTCACATTTTCTATTGTTTCAAAACATGGCTCAAATAATAATTGAACAAAACTTTATATTCAATTTTTTGTACATGCATTGAATATTTTCATATTTGATTTCGTTTTTTCGATTTAAATATATTGTTTTTATTTTATTTATTTTTACATTTCTATTGTTTCGAAACATGTTGAAATAATAATTCCACAAAAAAATAATATACAATACAATTTCATTTTCATATTTTGATTTATTACAGCATAATTTGCATGAAATTGTGATAATTCATTTCAAACTACTTTTCGCTTGCGGATTTCAGAAGTTTATTATTGTTTATTTTATTTAGTTTTTGTTTCAAGTGCTCTCCATTGTTGTTGTCACGTAGGCGTCCCCATCATTGACCGTTCTCTCTCTGTCGGTCTGTCTGTCTATCCATTCAACCATAGCGACCATCCATCCATCCATCCGTCCGTCTGTCCGTCTGTCCATTGTATTGTGTTGGTGGCTCCAGTTGTCCTGGAATGAGTTTTTTTTTGTTTTGTTGGTGCGGCTCTTGTTGCTCTCATTCTTTGATCACCAACCGTAGTCGTCGCCCACACTCGAAGACCACCCGCATCTCTTGTTTGCTTATTCTTTAATTTTTTCTTATTTATTTATTTACTTTTCTTATTTATAGTGTATTTTTTGTACATGCTTTTGATGTCGTGGTATGAGCGCCTCTGCATATGCTATTCTTCTTTTATTTTCCCCCCCAACGAACGATCCTTGAGAGGTTGCTTTTCGTTGTTGGTTTTTGTTGATATTGCTGCGAACATTAAGATTAAATTGCTCAAGTAATGGCTCCATTTCCCATTTTGAAAAACAAACACACCACATTGTTTTATTATTATGTTGTGTAGCCAATTTCGCAAATGTGTTGCCCATGTTTATTTTGTACCATGTCCGGGGGTTCCCCTATACACATGAATTTCACATGTGTATTGGTGAATTTGGATATTTCTATATTTTTATGCATGGCATTTTCCCCCCATTATGACTAGATTAATTATTGATAGGAATTTTCCGATTAAATTATCTTTACTTTAAGGATATTTTTTTCTCCATCAGTTTCTTAACTATTTCAACAGTTGTCTGAAAGTTTAATAACTTGTATATAGTGATCACTATTATAAATATTATAGTTACTACGACTGAAATATTCCTTCCTATGTTAATTATATTTTTTCTTAATGATGTCTTTCATATCGATGTCAATATTTCTGCTATCGATAACGAAGACTTCCACATGACTAGCGATGGTTATTATATCGATGGTAGGAGTTTGTTTTTTTAATGTCATCGCTGTCATTAGTTGTTGCCATCCCGACGCATGATATCGAGGTCTAATCATGGGTCCACGGGATACATTGTATTTGTCGTTGTTGTTGTTTGCAATGTTGGTGTTGATGAAATTGATGGTCTGGTCTGGTTGTTGTTGTTCTTGTTAGTGTCATTGTAGTCACCAATTGTGCTAATCATTATCAATTTTGCGAAAAGTGATTAATTAAAATTAATGATGCTGCAGTCCATGTCGTGTAGGATGCTACCATGGTATACATATATAGTTATTATTATTATTGCTTTGTTTGGAAAATATCAGAAAACACAATTATAATATTAGGACACCGTAAAATGCTATTTTCGCATCCAATCCAAGATCGCACTAATGGGCATCGTCATCGATTCGGTGTGTTCTGGGAATTGGTTTTCTCCTAATTGGCACTTAAAATTGCAAGCTTATTATTAGTTTATAGTTATTTAGATTATATCCTCTTATAATCAATACGACTAATTCAATAAATTATAATATTCAATATTATTATTCCAAATTTCTAACTCTAAATTTCTCTCTTCTCTTTCTAGGTAAGTTTCTAAATCAATTGCATAACTTGATGAAAACTCGTAAGTGTTGAATATGAATAGGAAATCTCTTGCAAACTTCAAAGTCTTTTCAATGTTGTTTTAGAAACTTTTCAAACTCAAATACCACATTTCCGCAATCTTCAAGATACACACATACCAGACGAATCCAGTTCGTTCTTGATGAATTAGATGCTTGTGCAAAAAGTAGTTAATAAATGAATTTCTGTCAGGTTTCCGTTGTGGTTTTAGTTTTGTTTTTAGTTTTCTTTTTATACCTTTTGTTTTTCGTCTATTTTTGCTGCTCGCGGAAATGAAAAAAAAAGCTCAAAATGCTCAAACCTGAAACGTAGCAGATGTGGATGGATGTTTTGTATCTACGCGATACATTTGCATGATACTCTGGCAAGTTGTTGCAAGCGTGCGTGTGTGTGTATGTGTGTGTGAGTGTCGCTGTTGTTGTTGTTTTTGTTGTTGTTAGTGTGGTTGTGTGAAAAACGCGGATCATCGCTTAAAAGTGTTTACGCCGTGCTGCTCCGTAATGCGAGTGCACAACATCGCTCTTCTCACCACCTTCTTTTCTACCCCTCTATTTTTCTCTCTCTCTCTCTCTCTCGACAACAACTCGACAGATGCGCTCGCATCTCTTTGGTAAGCGTGCCGAAGTGTGCAGCAGCACCGTGTTCTGAGTGCTTTCTATTTTTTCTGCCATTTTACTCTTCTACTACTATTGCTACTTTTAACGACTTTTTTCCCTCATACACTCCACGCTTTTTCCTATCCTTTTCCCCACCCCTTTCCTCGTGTTTTTGTTTCCTGCTGCGCCTTTGAAATGTGGTTCGACGGCAGAAGCTTCTGCTGAGTGGCTTTGTTTCCGTTCCGAAACGTGTTGCGACTGTGGAAATTATCTCATGAAATATAAGGAGTAGCTCAGTTGTTTGGTCTGTAGAAGGATTATGCAACAACTTATTACTGAGCTTCATTAGGAAGAAGTATGATAAGAAGGAAAACTTCGTGGTCATTTGTAATTTCTGCTGACAAAGAAGTTTTCTTCTATTGAAGAAATATATATTTTTTCATTAAATTTCTTTAGTGAATTTTATACATTTTACATTTCAATATGAAATTTTTCTGTTTTTAGAATTTTTTTCTTGACATTTTTATTTATAATTTTTTGTTTTCTTGAAAATATAAATATTTTAAATTGCTTATATTCTTGAAAAAATAAAATTGCTTATTTTCTTGAATAAATAAAATTTTTTATTTTCTTAAAAATATAAAATTTTCTTTATTATATTATATTTTCTTTATTTTATTTTATTATTTTTTGTGAAAATTGATAATTTTGTAGTTTTTTAAAAATTACTTGAAAGTTTATACATTTTTTTTTTTTGTTAAAAAAGTATACTTTTAATTATGTTAAAAGTTATTTAAAAAAATTATAATATTATTTATCGAGAAATAAAATTCGACTGAAATCGAATCGACCTTTATTAAAATAATTAATATTATCTAGAAAGTTTCGCTATAATTTTAAACCATTTAAAAATTATCTCAATTAGGATCAATTTCATGTTTTTTTTTTCTCTACCTCCACTTCTTCTTCTTGACCATGGAAGTCTGCTGCAATTCCAAGTATTTCCGTCGGATGTCCTCGGTTGCTGCACTCGAGGGTTAGTTATCTTCCATCTCGCTCTAACTATTCTCTCTCGAGGTATCCTAGTTCAAATGAAATTATTACCGAACACTGCTGAGAGATTGCGTCAAAAGTTTTACACTTAAAAAAAATTCATTACTGCTTCCGGATATCCGTTCGATGTTTAATTTCTTATGATATATATCTACTATTTTTTTTTCTACAATGCAGTACTTGCTTCGTTTTAAGTTTGCTGCAGTCCGAACCCCAACCCAATCCCCCTCATTCTCGAATCCCCCACGTCCCTCGCCGCAGTTCTTGAGTTGAACAAAGTTTTCCAATTAACAGCTGAAAGCTCTGTGTCATGGCGAAGCTTGTTCTTGTTCCAGTTCTTGCTCTCGCTCTTGTTCTTATTTCTGTCGGCCACTTCGACTTCGAGGCTCCCTCTGGCGGCTGGAGGCGGCGCCAGTAGCTGCGATCGTCGGGGCTTCCGGT
>JAFDUT010000476.1:0-2500 GCA_017309665.1 Coelopa frigida
CTTCTTTATGGTCGTTCCTGTTGCCAGGATGAGCACAAGGCCCATTTTTAATAACAAACGGATACTCAACAGGTTACGGAATTGGAACCGTATTCCCTTTCGTTCAAAAATAATCAAGTGTTTAATTATTGTTATATATATTATATATGGTTATATTGTAACTTGAAAATTTTCGGCTTTCGCCTTGAACTTAGGACCGACTAACTCGTGATCAACCACTGTTCACACGAAACCCTTCTCCACTTCAGTCCTCCAAGGTCTCATTCGATTATTTGCTACTACCACCAAGATCTGTGCCAATGGCGGCTCCATGCAGGCTTACGCCAAACACTTCTAAGCACACCATTGTACCCTCCTACTCACTAAAGTTTCAAAATTTATAATCCAATCGAAATTGAATATAAATCATCTACTTTAGCGGTAATGTATAGGTATACAACTTAAGCGCCATCCATTTTAAGGGCTAGTTGCTTCGGCAGGTGAGTTGTTACACACTCCTTAGCGGATTACGACTTCCATGTCCACCGTCCTGCTGTTTTAAGCAACCAACGCCTTTCATGGTATCTGCATGAGTTGTTAATTTGGGCACCGTAACATTACGTTTGGTTCATCCCACAGCGCCAGTTCTGCTTACCAAAAGTGGCCCACTGGGCACATTATATCACAACCTCAACCTTCATATCAAGAAAGGTGAGGTTCTTACCCATTTAAAGTTTGAGAATAGGTTAAGGTCGTTTCGACCCTAAGGCCTCTAATCATTCGCTTTACCAGATAAGATTATTTTACATAATTTTAAAATGCACCAGCTATCCTGAGGGAAACTTCGGAGGGAACCAGCTACTAGATGGTTCGATTGGTCTTTCGCCCCTATACTCAATTCTGACAATCGATTTGCACGTCAGAACTGTTTCGGTCTTCCATCAGGGTTTCCCCTGACTTCAACCTGATCAAGTATAGTTCACCATCTTTCGGGTCACAGCATATATGCTCAAGGTACGCTCTAGTTAGAGGTATAAATAATATAAATATTATTATACATAACTGTATAGAACGCCCCGGGATTGAATTAATAGACTATAAATAGACTAAAAACTAATCCCATAACAGTTAAGTTAATTATGCCTTTGGGTTTATATAAATAATCCCAATGACTTGCACATATGTTAGACTCCTTGGTCCGTGTTTCAAGACGGGTCCCGAAGGTATCCTGAATCTATCGCATTGTTAATCATATAAGCGCATACAATATAAACATAAAAATCATAAGATAATTATGCCATTGTAAAATTCAAAAGAATTTAAGCACTATATATAATAAATCTATCAACACTTTATCAAATCATAAGCATTTATTCTATGTTAAAATACAAATGTAAAATAATTTGAATAAACTTAAGCAAATGATCTTTTGATAAATATTTAATTATGTTAATAGATTACAATGTCCTTATATGGAAAAAATGCACACTATTTTAATAATATTATTAATATTATAAATATAATGATGAATTTTCCATAATGGATATTCAGGTTCATCGGGCTTAACCTCTAAGCAGTTTCACGTACTATTTAACTCTCTATTCAGAGTTCTTTTCAACTTTCCCTCACGGTACTTGTTTACTATCGGTCTCATGGTTATATTTAGTTTTAGATGGAGTTTACCACCCACTTAGTGCTGCACTATCAAGCAACACGACTCTTTGGAAACATCTTCTAGTAATCATTAACGTTATACGGGCCTGGCACCCTCTATGGGTAAATGGCCTCATTTAAGAAGGACTTAAATCGTTAATTTCTCATACTAGATAATAGACGTTCCATACACTGCATCTCACATTTGCCATAAAGACAAAGTGACTTAGTGCTGAACTATTTTCTTTTCGCTCGCCGCTACTAAGAAAATCCTTGTTAGTTTCTTTTCCTCCCCTCATTAATATGCTTAAATTCAGGGGGTAGTCTCATATGAGTTGAGGTTGTATAAATTAACTATTACAAATTGTATATGCTTTTTATTTATATATGTTCGTTTTAACAATAAAATCTATCTTTTCTTCATTTATTATAAAATATTTTATATATAGATATGTGTTTATAATTTTATAATATAAATAAGAGGCAATTCTATTTTATTTTACATAAAAAATTTATTTTATGCTAGACTTTCCTCAATATTTATATAAAAATTATATAAATATTTTGAATACTTAGATTCAATTTTATTGAGGTTTAAAACAAACATTTATACATTTAATATTATGAATTTTTTTTACAAAATCCAATAATATAACATGTGCTTAAACTTTTATATAAATTATAAAAATAAGCAACTGATTTTGCATAGTCTTACAACCCTCAACCATATGTAGTCCAAGCAGCACTCTAAAATTAATTAAAGTACATAACAGCATGGACTGCTATATGCGTTCAAAATGTCGATGTTCATGTGTCCTGCAGTTCACACGATGACGCACAGTTTGCTGCGTTCTTCATCGACCCATGA
>JAFDUT010000476.1:7500-20828 GCA_017309665.1 Coelopa frigida
GCAAACACCCTAACATCATTATCCTCTGACAGGATAAGATGTGTGTCCTACCTTCCCTCTGCAGGACTTTTGCCCACCATACAGGTGCTCCATAAGTTGCACACGCAACGAACAGACCACGATATATGGTTTGGACAGCCCTCTTGCCTAGACCCCAATCACTTCTCAAAATCCTACGCATCTTCATTACTACACCACCTAACTTTTCCCTAAGCCACTTGATATGGGGTAAAAAACCCATCCTCTCCTTCATCCTAATCCCGAGATAAGTGACTTCTGGGGCATACCTCAGAGAAACTCCATTCACTCTAATACGAGGTGGAGTTCCACGATCGAGGAAACCCTTAAGCAGCATCTGGGTGGATTTCTCCATGGAAATGTCAACACCTACACTATGGCCCCAGTCGTGTGTGATTTGCATTGCTGCATTTGCCGATGCCTCAAGATCAAGACGAGTGGGACCCTCTATCAAGATCAGTAAATCATCGGCATATGCACAACACTTACACCTGGGCTCGAGTTGTCGTAACAGAGAATCCATCATTAGGTTCCATATATATGGACCACAGATGGACCCCTGCGGACAACCTCGAACCACATCTACGCACTGGGACTCATTCTTACCTATCACAAAAGCCTTCCTATCAGAGAAATAACTATTCCATAGGCCTAGCTCCTGACAACGAACCTCTTCTAATTTTCGCAAGACACTATTCCAATTCAGGTTGTCGAATGCTCCTTTGAAATCAACAAAGATTCCAAGAACATATTTCGACCTGCTTTCCCTAACCGAATCCTGGACATACAGCCAAGCATCTACAGTGCTGAGTCCCTTCTTAAACCCATACTGTCTATTGCTCATTTCAATGGTCATGCTGGATTGTAATCTCTCTACCATCACCCTCTCCAGTACTTTTCCAAGCACTGGAAGAAGGCTTATACCCCGATAAGATCTCGGATTACTCCGAATCTTATCAGGGGATTTCAAGAGGACCACAACCCTCGCCCTTTTCCATTGAGATGGGAAGTGTCCCTCAGAGACACACTTCCCATACAGAGCACCCAGATACTCAGGCACAGCTTTCCAGATGGCTTTCACCATCTCTCCAGTTATGCCATCTATACCGGGAGACTTTCTGGACTTGAGGAGAGACACCGCACAGCCTACTTCGTCCGTTCCCAGCCCGGCCGAAGCAGTTGGTGTAGGCACAAAGTCCTCAACACCACGCTCCGCTCGAGGAAAGAACGAACCAAGCAGCTCCTTCACACATGCACTCCAGCTGGTTAACAAAGTGAGTAGATAGGGACAGAAATCCTTATATGTGTTTAACGTGGACACCTGCCGTGAAGGCTCAATTCCACGGTGGTCTTAGCACCGGACTGTAAACAATGCGTCAGTCAACGCCCCACCGGTAACACAATGTTACCGATAGTACCAAATTTATTACTCATGCGTAGGAGCATGAGTCTACCCCTTGGGTGTGGAGCGAGGCCTATCTAACACCTCTTCCGTTCTATCGGTCACGGCACCGGGTTGAAATACACAACTCCACGCCGAGCTAACACTCTACCTGCGATGTAGGTATTAAACCACAGCCACCACGAAACTCCCCGAAGGGCCGTTCCCAACTAGCCAGCAGAGATGGCCTAAGCCATCTCTTGGGCTAACTGGCTACCCGTGGTACCAGAAAACCTCCGGTCAGGTGTTGTAGCAGATGAGCTACTACCAGTTGGACGTCCTACCGTCCTGGACTGGTGACCAAGCGCTAAAAACGCAACGCCGCTGCCGCACAACGCAACGCCAACGCTGCAAAACGTCCCGGGACAAACACAACATAAAAATGGAACCCATTCACACACCATTCACCATCATTCAACTCGACCACAGAGTTGCCCCATTCGCACACCACACACACAAAATATTACAGCTGTAGTCGACGTCTTCTGAATGCTTCGCGGGCAAAAACATTAACACAATTAAAATGCTCTCTCGATGCTAATACATCCTTCACATCATACACACCATTCACCAACTTCACTCCCATCGCATTCAAATCCCTTATATCGTTATATAAGGGACATTCACACAACACATGCATACTGTCTTCCAGAGGTGCTCCACATGAACACCCCTGGCCCTGGGCCACATCCGGAACTCTCTCATGCAAAAATGCATTAAGAGAGCCATGTCCAGTCAGCAGAAAACCCAGACTAAGGCCGAAACCAAAATCCGGATTGTTCTCTACAAACCGGACATCCCGAATGAAGCCGTAGGTAACCCTCCCATTAACCGACTCATGCCATCGAGATTGCCATTTACGCAACACAAGCTCCTTCAACGCTCTTCTACGTTGACTTTCACACATGCCGTCTATGTCAACATACTGCAACCAGTCATTCAGCGGGGGCAGCCCCCTTCGAAGTCCAAAAGCAATACTGGCTCGTATTACTTCCAGATCCAAAGGTGGCATTCCCATCAGAACCTGTAATGCATCAGTCGACACAGTCCGACACACAGGCATACATGCTAACAACATAACTCTTTGACATGACAATATTCTAGCTTTACCTGGGTTTTTGACTACCGCTCCCCACCACACATGCGCCCCATATGTTGCACAGGCAACAAATAGACCGCAATATATGGTACGGACGGCACGTCTACCCAGGCCCCATTCACTCCTGAGCACTCGACGCACTTGCACTGCCACAGACAATAGACGCTTCCTGAGCCACACGACGTGAGGCAAGAACCCCATCCTTTCCCTCATGGAAATTCCGAGATATCTCACCTCGGTCGCATACCTCAAGGAAACGCCATTCAATCTGACACATGGAGGGCGGGTCAAAGACAATGTGCCTTTGAGCAGCATCATCTCTGACTTCTCCATTGCCACAGACACACCTACTCGCTCACCCCATTCATACACAGTTTGCAAGGCATCATTGGCTCCTCTTTCAATCTCCGCACGAGATTGGCCCTGAATAATGACGAGCAGGTCATCGGCGTACGCACAACATTCATAATTATGCTCGAGTTGCCTTAACAGAGGATCCATCATAATGTTCCAAATATATGGACCACATATGGACCCCTGTGGACAACCACGAGCCACATCCACCCACACATTCTCCCACTTACCCACAACACCCGCTCGCCTGCCAGAAAAGTAACTCCTCCAGAGTTTCATTTCCTGACAGCCGATGCCATTCAATCTCTCAAGCACACTTTCCCACTTAAGATAATCAAACGCTCCTTTGAAATCTACAAAAATCCCCAGTACATATTTAGATGTACTCTGACTCACACAATTTTGAACAAATGTCCAAGCATCCACAGTGCTAAGTCCAGGCTTAAATCCAAATTGTCTGGCACTCATTTCTTCATTCATACTGTCATGTACCCTTTCAATCATCAATCTCTCCAGTACTTTTCCAAGCACCGGAAGAAGACTGATCCCACGATAAGATCGAGGATTGCTCCTGATCTTATCGGGCGATTTCAAGAGTACAATGACTCTAGCACACTTCCACTTAGAGGGAAAATGTCCCTCCAGCAGACATCTATTAAACAAAGCCCCAAGGTATTCCGGTATAACTTTCCAGATGGCCTTGACCATCTCTCCAGTCATACCATCCATACCCGGAGACTTTCTGGATCTAAGTCTGGACACAGCATAATCTACTTCACCCGCTCCCAGCCCAGGCGGGGGGGCTGTCTCATGCACATTGTGCACGACAGTCCCATCCATCCGAGGGAAGAACGAATGAAGCAACACATTCACACATTCAGTCCAGTTGGTCAACATAGTGTCGCCAACCTTCATGCCACATATATCTGCATGCTTACTCCTACCCCTACAGATCCGGTATACCCTACCCCACGGATCATTCCTATTCGCATTCACAAATTCCCGCCATTCATTCTCCTTTACAGACAAAATCATTCTTTTATACTCACTCAGACAGACTTTAAAATCAACTTTGCGCTGAGCCAACTCGGCAGCATTGGATACTCTGGCCCTCTGGAGTCTCCTCCTAAGAAGCCGAAGACACCTCCGCTTAAGAGTTAGCTCACGCGTCCACCATTTTACTCGCCTAAGGTTTGTCGTTTGACAAACCGTAAGCAGAGCAACATTCACCCTCTCAACACGCTCAGCGACACACTCAACCTGCTCGTCAATACTCATACACTCAAAGTTGTCAATCGGGACATCATGAAAGGACTGCTTAACGCATTCCCCATAATGATCCCAGTTGACCCCTTTGGTGCGCCATCTCTTTACGCCAACATTCACTTGATCCACCCTATCAAAAGTGATATTCACTTCGATAGGGTTATGATCACTCACTCCCCCCCACGATCCACGCACACTCCAATCAATATCAATATCGCTCCTACCTACGGGCCCATCAAAAGTATACCATTCACTCGGTTCATTTAAAACTTTCACTGGTCTCGCTAAGACCCATTCACTCAGTTCTTCACCTCTCATGATGGTCAGATGTCCAGTGGACACTTTACTGAACCACATAGGAGATGAAGCATTCGCATCCATTCCCAGGATAAGCGGAGTGCTACTCGCAAGTAGTAGCACCGCATCCAGGTACTCAAGATAAGGCCCCAAACTTTCACTAAACTTACAATACATACTCATTAAAAACAATCTACCAAACTCACCTACTACACAAACACACACACCACAGTTACTAACACTAACAACCATACATTCAACATCTACATCATTCACAACCACAGCAGACTGTGCCCTTAGATCAGGAAAAACCCGCATATTTGCGGGCAAACCTCGTATGCAACCGTCGGTTGCATAGGGCTCCTGAACCAGGGCAAAGGCGCTGCCTCTTTCACACAACAACACACCCAGATCACACATCACAGAATACGCGCCTTGACAATTCAGCTGTAATATTTGCACACCCATCAATGCCTGGCATTCGCCCGGGCAACAATGCCAGCGTAAATCGGGCAAGCAGCTGACATCATAAGATGTCCAGCTGGATTGCCCTTGAACGCACAATTTCGACAATGCAGTGCATTAGTGCACTGCACTGCCCTATGGCCAGGTTCCCCGCAGCGACGACAGACATCCTCTTTCATTCGACACTCACTCACTCTGTGGTCGAAGCCCAGACACCGGAAGCAGCCGAGCGTGGGCTCGAAAGATCTCACGCGGAAGGAGAACCACTTGATGTAGCAGCGACCCGTCAACATGAGAGCATCCGTGATCTCCACAGTGCCCTCGATGATGACATTCACCACCACACCAGCAGCCCTTTTCTCCCACGGGGAAGTCACGAGCTTCACGTTCTTCTTGAAGGCGTCCAGAGTCATCTTCTCCTTCAGGTTCATCTCATAGAGATCAGCCATGAACTCGTCAGGACTGATCTCAGAGTGAACCCTCTGGATGACAACTCTGGAGCCTACCTTCCTACTTTCGCTCAGTTCCAACCCCAATTCCCCAAACCGGACGTTTGCAGCAATTTTGTTGCGCTCCGCCACAGACGGGGTGCGAATCACCGCGCCACCCGCCCGAATGGGCTTCACCTCGTGAACCCGCACCCCCAAAGTGGGTCCGATATCGGTTACAACCTTCTTCATTATGTCGTCAGTAGACTCAGCATTCTTGCTGCGCACTACCAACGACCAGGTCTCCACAGGCTTCGCCTGCTTCGTCGGGGGTACCACCTTGGGGTTGCTGCTCACTCCAGCTGCGACAGGATAACTCCTCCTCTCCTTCAGCTGCCCACGGAGATTCTCGTTTTCGAGCATCAGCCCGATTACGAGTTTCTCGTACTTCGCCCGAATCGCCAGCACGTGCCGCATGGCACCAGGCTGTTTCTCCGCCAACTCACATAGCTCATTGGAAATCCCCATGAGCTCATCTAAGGGGGACCTGCCCTCAGGCGAGAGAGGGACGGCACCAGCTGCCGCCACCTCACCCCCAGCCACCGGGTTCCCTCCGGATTTGCCTGCAACGGCCTTAGGCAACTTGAAAGTGGACTCACCCCTTTCCGTCTCGTCCGCGACGCTCAAGACAGCGCCCAGCGAGGAACTGCTGTCGCTGTCCACGGCACTCGGTCGCTTCACCGCTCTCTTCTTCGGCGGCATCCTGCTGCGGCTGTGATCCACAGCGAGCACTCGATCCACCGGCACAAAGTTTTCTCTGTGTGTTAGACACACACCACTAGTTCACAATGTGTATGTAACGAATACACACACCACAAGTCACAATGTGTGTATCGAAGACACACACCACCAGTTCACCAACGCCACCTAGCGTCAAAATAAATTGCGTAGCTAGCACCACTAGGTTGGGTTACTAGCTAAGCGCACTAGTCCCGCCACTGACCGCTAATAGCGCAGCTAGCACCACTGGGTTGGGATACTAGCTAAACGCTATGCTTCACAAGTTCACCAAGTAGATAGGGACAGAAGGAATCTCGTTAATCCATTCATGCGCGTCACTAATTAGATGACGAGGCATTTGGCTATTTAAATCACGTTTATTGGGTTATAATATAGTTAGCTAATTCACATCGTATTTCTATATACTATTAACAAAGTTTGTTTACAAATCATTATTAAACCTATACAAAAAAGGACCTAAATAACTAACAAGGTATTACATATACTCGCCACTAATAAGATGGCGTTCGTTTGGTACCGATGCGCCATTGTGGCGATCTCCAATAAGGTGGTGTCTTTCAGCTGAGGTGTTCGGCAGCTGTACCTTCTTCAGTCTCCTACCTCCAGACGCAGCGCATAAATCTCCCGTGGGTCATCCATCCGCCGCGAAGTACTCCTGTCACCATCCTTCTCACATCGTCTCGGTTGAGACCGATGCTCTGCGCCAGATGGTCGTTTTCAGCGCACCACGCGCCTCTTGCTCCGATGATCAGTGGAAGGATAGAGACCGATTTGCCTGGATACAGTGTTTGCACCTTCGTAATGAAATGGTGCGCACTATAATGGATAATTTTTTGCTGGTGAAAGTGACTTAAAGGCTCGTCACCTTCCCAGTGTATCCCTATATCGCAGACAATCAGCCTCGTCCCCTTCCACATCACAATGTCAGGCTTCCTCAACACTCCGTCATAACCGTAAACATGCTGTTCAATCACGTAACTCCATCCATTTCGTCGTGCCACGGCGACTAATTGATTTTGCACGTGATTGTGTCGATTTATTCGATCAATATGAGTCGAATTGCAGGCTTGTAGAATGTGGCACAAGGTTTCTTGCCTTCTACAATGTTCTGCTCTGCATCGACGCATGTTTCTTGGGTTGGATGGAATACTCAAGCACGGCAGAAGATTGAAGCGCAACAGTATACTCTTGATATAGTCAGAGCCAGACCAAAAAGGTGGTGGCCTGGCTATCCAACTGTTGCATTCTGGATGTGCGCTTACCTGTCTCAAACCATTACAACCAGAGAACGAGTTGTTAAGCGCCCTGGCGTGATGATCCCCGTTAGCTTGTTTAGGGCTAATTGAGGTCACCATCTTTTTGACTCGGTCAACAATTGATTGGCCTAGTTCTTCAATGGTTCGAAACAGGTCATCCGCTTCTTTCAACCGCTCTATTCTACTTGCTATGATGGCCGGGATACGCTCTGACAAGCAGAACAATCCCAAACCACCATCCCTTACGGGTGCGTATAGAATAGAGTTATGAGCATGAGCATTGAGGTGGAGGACCGCCCGCACAAAAACTCTTAATTTCTTGTCAGCAACTTTCAGAGTCTTGCGCGTTACCGTGGGGCGTTGGAAGTGGGCAATATATCGGGGTAGAAGGTACGTCCGCAGCATCAGAAATTTCTGAGCTGGTTTTAAAGGTGCCTTCCGCAAGCGTTGCAGATGCACCAGTAGACTATCAGAAGAGCATTCGTTTTCACCAAAAGGCGAAAATTCGGTACCCAAATAACTCAACTGTTCTTCTACTCCGACTGCCGGAATGCTGAAGTTGCCGCATACCAATGGTGTGACATCAGTATATAGCTTCTTCTTGCTCGGGACTGTATCCAAGCAGAGCATCCGACTTTTATTAGCGTTCAAAAACATGCCTCTTTCCATGAAGAACGCGTTGGCTGCTGAAACCATGCGCTCTCCATCCTCTCTACTTCTGGCAAAGAGCAACAGATCATCCGCATAAGCGAGTGACCTGAGACTCGTATCTCCAATGGAGATGCCAGAAAAGCCTTCCAATTGACAAATAAGCTCGTCCAGCACAATATTAAACAGTAGTGGAGACAAGGGGTCACCCTGCTTGACCCCCCGTTTTATATCTATCTCCACCGTTCCGGAAGATGTATCGATGTTGGTCTTTACACCTTCTAAGCTGCCAATAATGTACCTTATGAACTTTTCGTCAACGTTCGCACGTTGCAGTGCCCTGACAAGGCTATTGTGTGAAATCGTGTCAAATGCTTTTGATACGTCAAGGGATATAACACACAACGGGTCTCCCCGTGCTCGATGCCTTTTAATCAAGGTGTGCAACGTGAAAACGTTTGCGAAGCAACCGTCCAGCTTGCTGAAACCCCTCTGATTTCGGTGCAGATCTAACCGCTCTAGCCTTTTGTAGAGGATCTTATGGAGTACCCGGATAATAATCGACGTAATTGTGATTGGTCTCCAGGCATCCATGTCGTTAGATCCACGGTTTTGGTCGTTCTTCGGAATCAGAGTGGTCCGACAATTTTTCAGGATATTGGGCGTGTATTCCAGCAGCAGCATTCCGTTAAATAATAACATCAGCTTACTGGTTGGAATACGCCGCAGCGAACGCAGAGTGACGCCATCCACTCCCGGGGTATTGGTTTTAATACCCTTTATGGCACTGACAATTTCGTTTTCGGTGATAGGGTCCGAGATGGTCGTGGACCGCTGAAATTTGTCAGTGATGGGAGTCTCGTCGGATGACGAACGCGTCGAGAAGACTTGACTGAAATGGCTCGAGACTGAGGAGGCGGATGGCACTCCACTGCCAACCCCCCAGCCTCTGTCGTTGATGATTCTTTCAGCAAGCCTTCTTGGATTCTTTCTGAATTCCCTCTGCGTAAGTTGATACTCAAGTGCGCGTCTCCTTCTACCTGACATTGTAGAGTTGAGCCGTTGGACACTATTTGAGTACCAAGAAACATTGGTGCGACGTGATCCATAACTCTCGAGCAGACGACAAGTCCATTCGTCCAAAGCCTCACGGCTTGAACTCGTCTGAGAAATTATGGAGCGCCGCAAAGCCTCGTCACATGGGTCAACCTGAAGCGAGAGAATGAGCTCTTCAAACCCTCTTTCCAGTACGGACGGTTGCTCGTCCGCTGACTCATACTCAGAGTGGCTGGAATCCTCCTCTACTGTTGCTTCGACGTCAGCCAGATTCTGACGTACTCGATCCACCAACTCGATGTAGGAGCGCCTCTGGCGGCGTTTCTTGATTGCGTCCCTACTTCTATTCGAGTTTGCAGTTAGGTGGTCGATAACTGCAGCAGTATTAGAGGAATCCATCCGTGCTTCCAAATTGGCCAATGCTTCCTGCTCATCCTTCGTCCAAAGACGCCGCCTTGTGGAGCTTTCTGCCGCGATGCTCTCGTTGTACTGCACAGGGTGCGCCCGACGGATATGCTGTCGGAGTCCTGCGTACGATGAGAAATGTCGCTGGCAGTGTTGGCAATTGTTGTTGCTCAACACGCTTTCACAGACGCGACGCCTTTGGTGCTGGACCTTTTGCGCGTGAGAGCTGAACATAGACGCACAGATTTCACAGGAATGTGGAGTAGGTACTCCATCTAGTGGTGGGGGCATCGCCGGATCACTGGTTTGCCGTATATTAAATTGGTTTATTCCCACCACTTCCTCAGCGGTACTCGCAAATGGCGAGCCCAGCCTCGGTCTCCTCCGGAGGTTGTATCGGGCTCCTCCCCTCGTCAAGTTCGAATCCTGCTGACGCAGACTCGCGTTATCCGAGGCTCTGTTATGGTCTGATGCAGCAAAATCACTTAGTCGGTAAGGCTGCTAACCTATACCGACCGCAAAAGAAGCCTTGTTCGTTGGCCGTAAGTATCCTTTGCCATTGATACTTACGTTACCGGCGGGACCACTGGGAGGTGAACATAGGCGCATCTATGACTCTCAGACTCAGCATTTCCCCACCATGACAGGGGGACAATCTGCGTCCGTGAGTGCCTCTTAACCTTCAAAAAGGGTGGTTAAGAGAGTCATAGTTACTCCCGCCGTTTACCCGCGCTTACTTGAATTTCTTCACTTTGACATTCAGAGCACTGGGCAGAAATCACATTGTGTCAACACCCGTTAGGGCCATCACAATGCTTTGTTTTAATTAGACAGTCGGATTCCCCAAGTCCGTGCCAGTTCTGAATTGATTGTTAATTGATAATCGTTATAATTTAAAAAGAATATATCTTACGATAAATTCCTTAAAAATTTTAGCAAGAAAGTTCCACAATTGGCTACGTAAACTACTATCCGGGGAACAAGATCGTTAAATCTCTATTTACCCAGAACGAGCACATAAACCATGTTATTGCTTCCCAATCAAGCCCGACTATCTCAATCTTCAGAGCCAATCCTTATCCCGAAGTTACGGATCTAATTTGCCGACTTCCCTTACCTACATTATTCTATCGACTAGAGACTCTTCACCTTGGAGACCAGCTGCGGATATCGGTACGGCCTGTTGAGAAGTTTGCGTGATCCCACCATAAATTTTCAAGGTCCGAGGAGAAAATATCGACACAACAGTAAATGTCATGCTCTTCTAGTCCATCTACCATATCTCTCTTCGAAAGACTTCCATGGTAGTACGACTATAAAACAGAAAAGAAAACTCTTCCGATATCTCTCGACGGCTTCTTTATGGTCGTTCCTGTTGCCAGGATGAGCACAAGGCCCATTTTTAATAACAAACGGATACTCAACAGGTTACGGAATTGGAACCGTATTCCCTTTCGTTCAAAAATAATCAAGTGTTTAATTATTGTTATATATATTATATATGGTTATATTGTAACTTGAAAATTTTCGGCTTTCGCCTTGAACTTAGGACCGACTAACTCGTGATCAACCACTGTTCACACGAAACCCTTCTCCACTTCAGTCCTCCAAGGTCTCATTCGATTATTTGCTACTACCACCAAGATCTGTGCCAATGGCGGCTCCATGCAGGCTTACGCCAAACACTTCTAAGCACACCATTGTACCCTCCTACTCACTAAAGTTTCAAAATTTATAATCCAATCGAAATTGAATATAAATCATCTACTTTAGCGGTAATGTATAGGTATACAACTTAAGCGCCATCCATTTTAAGGGCTAGTTGCTTCGGCAGGTGAGTTGTTACACACTCCTTAGCGGATTACGACTTCCATGTCCACCGTCCTGCTGTTTTAAGCAACCAACGCCTTTCATGGTATCTGCATGAGTTGTTAATTTGGGCACCGTAACATTACGTTTGGTTCATCCCACAGCGCCAGTTCTGCTTACCAAAAGTGGCCCACTGGGCACATTATATCACAACCTCAACCTTCATATCAAGAAAGGTGAGGTTCTTACCCATTTAAAGTTTGAGAATAGGTTAAGGTCGTTTCGACCCTAAGGCCTCTAATCATTCGCTTTACCAGATAAGATTATTTTACATAATTTTAAAATGCACCAGCTATCCTGAGGGAAACTTCGGAGGGAACCAGCTACTAGATGGTTCGATTGGTCTTTCGCCCCTATACTCAATTCTGACAATCGATTTGCACGTCAGAACTGTTTCGGTCTTCCATCAGGGTTTCCCCTGACTTCAACCTGATCAAGTATAGTTCACCATCTTTCGGGTCACAGCATATATGCTCAAGGTACGCTCTAGTTAGAGGTATAAATAATATAAATATTATTATACATAACTGTATAGAACGCCCCGGGA
This sequence comes from Coelopa frigida, assembly GCA_017309665.1. Lineage (NCBI taxonomy): Eukaryota > Metazoa > Arthropoda > Insecta > Diptera > Coelopidae > Coelopa > Coelopa frigida. Next base: position 19,451 of record JAFDUT010000476.1, read on the forward strand.
TTGAATTAATAGACTATAAATAGACTAAAAACTAATCCCATAACAGTTAAGTTAATTATGCCTTTGGGTTTATATAAATAATCCCAATGACTTGCACATATGTTAGACTCCTTGGTCCGTGTTTCAAGACGGGTCCCGAAGGTATCCTGAATCTATCGCATTGTTAATCATATAAGCGCATACAATATAAACATAAAAATCATAAGATAATTATGCCATTGTAAAATTCAAAAGAATTTAAGCACTATATATAATAAATCTATCAACACTTTATCAAATCATAAGCATTTATTCTATGTTAAAATACAAATGTAAAATAATTTGAATAAACTTAAGCAAATGATCTTTTGATAAATATTTAATTATGTTAATAGATTACAATGTCCTTATATGGAAAAAATGCACACTATTTTAATAATATTATTAATATTATAAATATAATGATGAATTTTCCATAATGGATATTCAGGTTCATCGGGCTTAACCTCTAAGCAGTTTCACGTACTATTTAACTCTCTATTCAGAGTTCTTTTCAACTTTCCCTCACGGTACTTGTTTACTATCGGTCTCATGGTTATATTTAGTTTTAGATGGAGTTTACCACCCACTTAGTGCTGCACTATCAAGCAACACGACTCTTTGGAAACATCTTCTAGTAATCATTAACGTTATACGGGCCTGGCACCCTCTATGGGTAAATGGCCTCATTTAAGAAGGACTTAAATCGTTAATTTCTCATACTAGATAATAGACGTTCCATACACTGCATCTCACATTTGCCATAAAGACAAAGTGACTTAGTGCTGAACTATTTTCTTTTCGCTCGCCGCTACTAAGAAAATCCTTGTTAGTTTCTTTCCTCCCCTCATTAATATGCTTAAATTCAGGGGGTAGTCTCATATGAGTTGAGGTTGTATAAATTAACTATTACAAATTGTATATGCTTTTTATTTATATATGTTCGTTTTAACAATAAAATCTATCTTTTCTTCATTTATTATAAAATATTTTATATATAGATATGTGTTTATAATTTTATAATATAAATAAGAGGCAATTCTATTTTATTTTACATAAAAAATTTATTTTATGCTAGACTTTCCTCAATATTTATATAAAAATTATATAAATATTTTGAATACTTAGATTCAATTTTATTGAGGTTTAAAACAAACATTTATACATTTAATATTATGAATTTTTTTTACAAAATCCAATAATATAACATGTGCTTAAACTTTTATATAAATTATAAAAATAAGCAACTGATTTTGCATAGTCTTACAACCCTCAACCATATGTAGTCCAAGCAGCACTCTAAAATTAATTAAAGTACATAACAGCATGGACTGCTATATGCGTTCAAAATGTCGATGTT
>JAFDUT010000477.1:0-20799 GCA_017309665.1 Coelopa frigida
CCGCCCTTGGCGCCAGCTGCATTGGCGCTTTCGGTGGAGGACTTGGTGGCTCCTGTGGTGGCAGCCGCTTTTCCAGTTGTCTTCTTTGAATCGGGAACGGGGGAGGGCGCCTTGGATGCGGCCCCTTTCGATCCCAGCGACGAAGGCTGGCGCTTCATCTCGCTGGCCGGCGGCCCGGAGGCTTTCTTCAGACTATGCGATGAGGCCTCCTTCTTGACAGGTTGCGCCGTTGTCGTTGACGGCTTCTTGGCGCCCACGGACGAAGTCTCGCGCCTCAGGTTGCTGGGCGCTCGCTGGAGGGCGCTGGGCTGCTTCTTGGTGGCCGCCGCCTGCTTGGCCACCGACGAGGGCGTCCTTTTGACGCTCGACTCCGGCTTTCGCAACGCGGCGGGCGCTTTTTTGGCACTGGCCGGCTCCTTGCGACGCTGGCTGCCGCCTCGGGTCGTTCTCGGTCCAGACGCCCCTGAGGGTGGGGCCTGCTGCTGCTTCGCTTTTGACTTCGGCGGCGACTTCGACGCCGATCCGCTTCCACTCTTCGCTCTTGTCGGAATCCGGGAGCGCGAGTTCCGCCGCGGCTGCTCGGGCGACGTCTTAAGACTGCGCGACTTCTTGACGCCGGCCGGGCTGATGGAGCCGCGGCGCGACTCGAGGCGCCGTCTCGCCAGCGGGCTGAGCGATATCGACTTGCGGCGGCTGAGCGGACTCCCTCTACAGCTACATCCACGAGCGCCACATACAAGTGCACTTCTATAATTTTGGCAAGGAGGAGCTTACGAACTCATCGCTCATTGTGAAGTACTTCGGCATGCTGATGCCCTGCACTCTCATCTTACTCTGTGGGTTCTACCTCCTCCTCCACTCATGGTTGAGAACTTCACAGGCGAACTCCTGCGTTTCGGCGATCGAATGTACTACAAAGACTGGTGGACCTCCCCCAACTACGACGCATATTATCGAGACTGGAACATCGTCGTTCACGATTGGTTTTATGAGTACATCTATAAGGACTTCTACATGCACATCTTCAAGGGCTCCAAGTTGGCCTCCTCGCTGATGGTATTTTCTTGTCAGCCTTATTGCACGAGCATGTGATGGGTTTCGCCTTGCAGTTGTTCTTCCCAGTGATGTTCGTGTTGTTTGATATCGTCGGAGTCGCGTTGATCTTCATCACGCGCCGCTTCCCAAAGAACTTCGGCAACATGTTCCTTTGGTTCTCCCTGATCTTCGGAAACGGCATCATGATATCGTGTACAGTTTGGAGTATTATGCGCAATTCAATTGCCCTAAGGAATATAATACCTGGGTGGACTACCTGGAGCCCGCTGCGTGGTCCTGCTATAGGACTTGATCATGGACTGTTTTTTTGGATCCTCTCAATACTTTAAATTTGTTCCGGAGTTTACGATTTTGGAAGCGAGGGTTACGAAGAAGGTTGTTTTTTATATTTCCTTCAACTTTAAGCATTGTAAGAAATATTAAATATTATACTCTAATAAAAAATATAATAAAAAATGTAATTAAAAAATTATAAGCTAAACAAAGAAAAGAAAATTCAAAAATTTATAATTTGTATAGAAAATTCAAAAATTTAATAATTTTCATGGAAAATATTAAATTGATAATTTTCATAGGAAATACAAAATTTGTGTAATTTTCATGTAAAATTCATAATTTTTATAGAAAATTCAAAAATCAAAATTTGAATCATTTTATAGATAATTCGAAATTTGATCATTTTCATGGAAAATTCAAAATTTGATCACATTCATAAAAATTCAAAATTTGACCATTTTCATAGAAAATTAAAAATTTGACCATTTTACCATGGAATATTCACAATTTGATATTATCATAAAAAATTCAAAAATTAATTATTTTCATAGAAAATTCAAAAATTTATTATTTTCATAGAAAATTCAAAATTGGATAATTTTATTAGAAAATTCTAAAATTAATAATTTTCATGGAAAATTCAAAAAGTCCCTCATTTAATAGAATCCATGAAAATTATTAATTTTAGAATTTTCTAATAAATTATCCAATTTGAATTTTCTATGAAAATAATAAATTTTTGAATTTTCTATGAAAATAATTAATTTTTGAATTTTTTATGATAATATCAAATTGTGAATATTCCATGGTAAAATGGTCAAATTTTTAATTTTCTATGAAATGGTCAAATTTTGAATTTTATGAATGTGATCAAATTTTGAATTTTCCATGAAAATGATCAAATTTCGAATTATCTATAAAATGATCAAATTTTGATTTTTGAATTTTCTATAAAAATTATGAATTTTACATGAAAATTACACAAATTTTGTATTTCCTATGAAAATTATCAATTTTAATATTTTCCATGAAAATTATTAAATTTTTGAATTTTCTATACAAATTATAAATTTTTGAATTTTCTTTTCTTTGTTTAGCTTATAATTTTTTTAATTACATTTTTATTATATTTTTTATTAGAGTATAATATTAATATTTCTTACAATGCTTAAAGTTGAAGGAAATATAAAAAACAACCTTCTTCGTAACCCTCGCTTCCAAAATCGTAAACTCCGGAACAAATTTAAAGTATTGAGAGGATCCAAAAAACAGTCCATGATCAAGTCCTATAGCAGACCACGCAGCGGGCTCCAGGTAGTCCACCCAGGTATTATATTCCTTAGGGCAATTGAATTGCGCATAATACTCCAAACTGTACAACGATATCATGATGCCGTTTCCGAAGATCAGGGAGAACCAAAGGAACATGTTGCCGAAGTTCTTTGGGAAGCGGCGCGTGATGAAGATCAACGCGACTCCGACGATATCAAACAACACGAACATCACTGGGAAGAACAACTGCAAGGGCGAAACCCATCACATGCTCGTGCAATAAGGCTGACAAGAAAAATACCATCAGCGAGGAGGCCAACTTGGAGCCCTTGAAGATGTGCATGTAGAAGTCCTTATAGATGTACTCATAAAACCAATCGTGAACGACGATGTTCCAGTCTCGATAATATGCGTCGTAGTTGGGGGAGGTCCACCAGTCTTTGTAGTACATTCGATCGCCGAAACGCAGGAGTTCGCCTGTGAAGTTCAACCATGAGTGGAGGAGGAGGTAGAACCCACAGAGTAAGATGAGAGTGCAGGGCATCAGCATGCCGAAGTACTTCACAATGAGCGATGAGTTCGTAAGCTCCTCCTTGCCAAAATTATAGAAGTGCACTTGTATGTGGCGCTCGTGGATGTAGCTGTAGAGGAAGTCCGCTCAGCCGCCGCAAGTCGATATCGCTCAGCCCGCTGGCGAGACGGCGCCTCGAGTCGCGCCGCGGCTCCATCAGCCCGGCCGGCGTCAAGAAGTCGCGCAGTCTTAAGACGTCGCCCGAGCAGCCGCGGCGGAACTCGCGCTCCCGGATTCCGACAAGAGCGAAGAGTGGAAGCGGATCGGCGTCGAAGTCGCCGCCGAAGTCAAAAGCGAAGCATCAGCAGGCCCCACCCTCAGGGGCGTCTGGACCGAGAACGACCCGAGGCGGCAGCCAGCGTCGCAAGGAGCCGGCCAGTGCCAAAAAAGCGCCCGCCGCGTTGCGAAAGCCGGAGTCGAGCGTCAAAAGGACGCCCTCGTCGGTGGCCAAGCAGGCGGCGGCCACCAAGAAGCAGCCCAGCGCCCTCCAGCGAGCGCCCAGCAACCTGAGGCGCGAGACTTCGTCCGTGGGCGCCAAGAAGCCGTCAACGACAACGGCGCAACCTGTCAAGAAGGAGGCCTCATCGCATAGTCTGAAGAAAGCCTCCGGGCCGCCGGCCAGCGAGATGAAGCGCCAGCCTTCGTCGCTGGGATCGAAAGGGGCCGCATCCAAGGCGCCCTCCCCCGTTCCCGATTCAAAGAAGACAACTGGAAAAGCGGCTGCCACCACAGGAGCCACCAAGTTCCTCCACCGAAAGCGCCAATGCAGCTGGCGCCAAGGGCGGACTCCTGAAGCGACAGGCCTCGAACCTGAGCCTCATCCGCGCCGGCTCCAAGATGAGCCTGCTCAGCAAGAAGCGCTCCGACAGCAACCTCAGCCGGACGGTCGAGGAGCGGGCGACGATCGGCGAGGAGCCCGACGCCTCCGGTAAGCTTGTCCCACTCACCAAAGCCCAGGTAGTTTCAATGACGACCGCTGCCATTACAGCCCAGCCGGTCCAGATCACGACGGCCCTCACGAACCAGCTGACCAAGCTGAACAGCAACGGGCAGCTGTCGCTGGGCGGCGCCGACGAGGGCGCCTCGATTCTGGAGAAGTCGCAGAAGACGCTCGAGAACATACAGAAGACGGTGACCGAGGCCACCGACGAGATCCACAAGACCATCAACGAGAACCTGACGGACCTCCGGAGCCTGGAGAGCGACATGGCGCGGGGCGGCGGCTACGAGAGCGCGGCCTCGCCCACGCCCAGCGTGGCCACGGTGGTGGAGAAACAAGGCCGGCAACGGAAAGGGCGTGGCGGCCCTCGGCCTCGCGCTCGGGAACGGCAGATGGAGTGAGCGGAAAGAAACCCGGGGGCGGCGGCGCCAACAACGGCGGCCACCACGAGGCCTCCAAGTCGTCGCCCGCAGCCCCGCCCCAACCGATCGAGGCGGCTGTGTCGGTGGTCAACGGAGCCGCCGCAGCAGCTGTCGCCACCGCCGCCGCCATCACGGGCAGCGCGCCCAACGGCGGCGGCCAGGCGGACGGAAGCCAGGCGATGGCGATGGCGGCAGCAACGGGGGAGCGCGCCGAGCTGGCCGAAAGGGTTAGTGAACGTGCTATATCTGTATTGCCAGAAGTTGACTGTGAAAGTGCAAATTTCCAGAATTACGAACTAGGCATTGCCGACAAGACTGACGCCGGTGGGGACGACGGCATGGAAGACGCCAACGCGGGCCCCAATGTCGGTGACGAACGGACAAATGGCAGCGGAGACGACTTTAAGTCGGACGCCAAGCGGCGCTCCCCGGATGGACAAGGCGGCTCCACCACCGGCAGCGGCGAAAAGTAAGTACTCTTCAATGCAATCCAATTGATAAAATCCTTCCACAGGAGTCTAGGGGTGGGGAGTCATGGGAACCATGATAACTTGGAATTATACCCAAAACTGCAATGTTCCAAGATTACGATTGGTATAGAACCTTAGTATAGGAGAAGAAGAAGGAAGTCGAAGAAGTTTCAGAAAATTTGAAATTTATTTCAGAAAATCGAAAAATCGAATAGGTTTCAGAAAATTAAAAAGTGACTTCGGAAAATCGAAGATATTTCGAAAAATCAAAAAGCGATACCATAATATCGAAAAGTTATTTCAGAAAAACGAAAGTGGTTGAAGGAAAATAAAAACAGACTTCAGAAAATAAAAATGAAGTTTCCGAAAATCAAAAACACACTTCTAAAAATCGAAATCTAAAAGCTTCTTTTGATGGAGCCTTTGAAAATGTAAAAAGTAATATGATAAATCGTATACCATGACCACTTCGATGGATTACGAATAAAGTTTAATCGTATATATTAAAGTTTAGACGAGTCGATTCGAGTTTTTTCGCAGGATGTTGAGCGGGGCGCATAAATTCATAGAGCCTCGAGTCAATTAATTCACTTCAACTTCACTTCCTCAAAGAAGTTGTTAACATGCGAACGCTTGTTAACAACACCCAGGGAAGTTGTTGTCGTCTTCTTCGCAACACGTGTTGACACTCGCTGTCATTAATAATATTTTTAACAACTCGCGACAATTAGCCCGCATTTCGTCATCTCGTCGTCGCGAGGGATGAATTCTATGCCTGGGTTAAAGTTCGCTTAATTAGGATGCAAGGACTCCTTCCGTTGCTCCTCTCGGCGGGGGGGGGGGGAAGAACATTATTATGGCGTGTTCCACTATTTCTTCCCACTTATATTAAGCGTAAATACTTACGTCGTTATTTCTTCGCATGCACCATGTTTCGACCCAGTATCATGTATGACCCAGTTTCAACTAGCCCGCTTAATTATTTCATCACGATCCTCTTATTTGCTTGGCAATATGTGTTTTTGTGCTTGAGATTTGAATGAATTACAGTTATATAAATTCACGGTATTCAAGATTGTCATTCTTTCATTTGCGAATAAAACATGCCTATGAAATATATAATCTCAGGATACTTCAGTGCGAAGTGGGCTCAAGTCAGAGCTTAAAATCTTCGAGTTAAATTAGTTACTATTTTTGAGAGGATACTGTAGGTAGGTTCTCATTACGGTACTACATCTGGGTACTCAAAAATGTTCGCTTATGTTCTTTGCATTCCATGTAACCGTTGGAGGCACTTGGAGGAAAATTTGCATACAGGTGCATGTCGCGTTTCTGCCTCGATGGACCTCTCCACATGAATGGCCAGAAAAGGCCAAGTATATAATGGAAACCCATGTGCAGAAATATTAATTTATGTAAAGCCCAGATTTATTCAACATCTGGAAGTTGCGGAAACCAAGAACTTTAATAGTTGTAGCAAATACGCAAATTCACATTTCAACACAAACGCCTTCTGGGCCCCGTCGTCCTCCTCCTCCTCCTCATTCTTCCGACAGCCCATAAACCCGTTGGAAAGTTTGAATATTATAATTCCACAACGCGATAAGGTGTTTTATTGCCAACCGTGAGCAATCGCGGTGGAACGAGACTCGGGCTCGGGGTCCATTATGAACCCCAATCACACTGCGGAGAAATGGTTCTCATTCAAGAAGCCATGGATAAGCCTTCTGTACTCTGCTGTGGCCAGCAGATCGAACAGTGTTGGAAATGATGTATAAAGAACTCTACATAGAAACTGAGCATAGAAACTCCTGATGATCTGATGTTACCAACGACAAATTGGTCGATATTTTAACTAATCTTGTACTGGCTACCGAAATGAAATTCAAATGTTTAAATCTACATTTTGAAATCTTTGAATTCAACTCTTTCTTATTTTATTATTGCTTTTTCTTAATTTTATTTCATTGCCTTATTATTGCATAATTACTTACCATGACCATGACTCATTCGTTGAGACTTTCAGGAAGTCTCCGCCTTCGATCAGGTTTTCTAAAATAACAAAATGCAATTATACCGAGAACCGACTTGCCCATCACTATGACGAGGGCTCCGGACAAAATATGCTTTCCATATCTCGTGCGAATAGCTTGCATTCGCGTTCTCGGTGGCACCCCTTCGTCCTCCAACCTCCGGCCCGAACCTCGTCGGAACCGTCGTCGCTCGTCAATACCAGCAGGCAGGAAGGCATTGCTCGCCAGTGCTGCCACATGTAGTCGGGGTGGAGGGCGGCTTCCGGTTCCGCGGCCATTCATAATGCGTCGATACGTTCAAACGTTCGGCTCGCCCACAGCCCTCACTCCTCGATCCACTTCCGCTTCCTCTGCCGTGGCGTCGTCCTTCATGTTTGAACAATATGGAAAGTACTTTCAATTTTTTTCTTCCAACCGTTCGCGACGACGACGGCGGCGACCCCTCGATTGCCGCCGAGGTGCGCCGCGAGCGTGGGGCCGACCTGGACTCGCGTGGCCTGGGACTCCGCGGTGCCGTCGCTCGGCTCAAACAAATCAGTTTCGACTGGACAACCGCGAACCACGCGACACTCGAATAAAATCGTAGTTCGAGGCGAGCGGCGTCCACAGTGTGCGTCAATTAAATAGACGGGGCGTAACTGGAAATAAACGAAAATACGAGAGAAGCCAGTGAAAGGGAACCTTGGGAAATCCTTACCGCGGACTTTGGTGAATAACAATATCGCGTTCGTTGCGAAGCGTGCTCGCGAATATTTTAAAATTCCACCGTTTTCCGCGGCTCAACACCGGAATTTTAACGGTTACTTTTCACTCGCTCGCACTCCTCGGTGTCCACGAACATGATTCAGAAGAAGGGCAAACGCAAGAACTCTGTCGTCTTCCACATCGATTTGCCGCAGGAATTCGCGGACGCTGAGAAATTCTTCTTCAGGTAAAGAATGTTCGGCTTCATCGGGAATTCATCGCTTGTGGGGGCGGCGATTTTTCAAATAAAGCGCGAATAAATAAGGTTGATGTAACTTGCGGTACATAGTACTCAGAGAAATTCCTCATGTCAGAGGGAGTTCTCTACTCTCATGTACTGAGAAAATAAATACTCTTTCATTAGGACTACGACTAATGATGGAATGTCATCAGTTAAATTATACAAGATTGCAGTTTTTTGTTAGTCCTTTTAGGCACTTATCCAACTAAATCAATCTTTCATGTTCATACAGTTTTATTCCCAAAAAGAAACCAGTATAATTTTAATTGGATTCATAAGTTATTATTTTTTTGAGTCCATAAAAATAATATAACATTTCAGAAGCAAGTAGAATTATATTCAATATAGAAACTCAGAAAAATCATTTAATTGTACTGTTATACACCGATTTATGTATTTCATTGAAAAGTTTAAAACTGAAAATAAGGGCTACATATTATATTTCGAAATTGATAAACTACAAGAATATGTTATCTCGGCAAAATGACTCTGTTTGCAATTGAAAATGAAATTTCCTAGAAATATTCCAATATTCCATATTCTCGTTCCATAAAAGCCATCAACTCCTTGTCCATTGCACTTGCCACACGTACCGAACATAAAGTCGGTTGAGGTTTACCGACTACACACAAACACACATCCGCACCACTACCGACCGCCCGCCCGCCCGACCGACGCATGACTTCCACAAATTAATGCTTTTCGCCGCCGCTGACCTTGTCAATTAGTTACGTTTGTTATAGCTGTTGTTATTTTCGTTGTACTATGTGTGTGTGTTTGTGTTGAGTTTCAGTTTACCGATTATTTTTCTTGGAACCAACAATAATCACTGCTGAATACGAACTTCAAACAACGTTCGATCGTCGTCCTGGCCGCCACGTCCTGCGGTTCGCGATTCACCCTCAATTTCGGTTCAGTTTTCGTTTCGTTTCTCTTTTCTCACTCACTTCATTCGGAATGACAGTTTTAAAATCCTATGCAAATAAAATGGCGTTCACTTGTGTCTGTGTTTGTGGTGCGGTTTACGAATCGATGTCTCCTTTAAACGGTCGTTGATGAAGGACTCGAAGGCTTGTGTTGTTCTCGCATTCATCATCCTCCTTGAGTCGTTTGTTTTGGACAACTTCGTAACTCACCAATGATTGATTAAAGCATATTTGGATTTTCCTGTTTTTCGCGACACCTCCTGCTGGGTGTCCTTGTGGTCACAAATTTGTTGTTCTATTGTTTGTAGTTCCTGCAGCAATTTGGATCATTTTGTGCTCTTTGAAGGAAATTCCACCAAAAAGTATTTTTCATCAACGGATTCCCTTATGGTAATGAAATTTTTATATGATTTGTAAAGTTCTTCTGTTTGTGTTTTAAATTGGACAAGATTATACAATTGGTATTATATAAAAATAATAATGTCTATCGAATAAAATAGAGTTCGATTAGAATTGTGTGGGGTTCTGCTTCAATCAATAATCCATACGCTAACTCTAAAAACGAACTGACTAAAACTACTATTTTATAGACATTTCTTTTACTTCTAATTTTGCTTCTAATTTGGTTTAAAATTCTACAAAAAGAATGATTAGTATGTGTTGTTTTAAGATTAAATAAAATATTTCGTTTAAAATTTTTAAAATACGACAACGAAGTTCGACTTTAGAAATTATATTAAAAGGATAACTAAAAAAAGTATCATAGATAATGGTGACCACAGAACATATTGTCCGTCTTTATAAATTAATGTTGTTTTATTTCTTCCATACTCCCGTCTATAGCATTCTTGCTGATGAGGTTTATTTACAAATACTCATTCTATAAGTTAATATACCATTTATCGAAAATGGGTGTGTTCCAAATGACGATGTTTGGGTGGGTGAAATTAAATCACGGTGCTAAGCGAGTGACCATCGGGACTATTAAAAATTCCATTGTAATAAAAAACACCTCTTACAAGGATTGCAAATTATAGGACCATTTGCACGAATGCCATCCGAAGGACTGCGCCCTTTGGGACACACGATTGCATCGCTAATGGTGCAGTTGCACCTCGAACATGCAACTTGGCCAGGACGAGGCACGAGTTCGAGGCGTGTTCTCGATGGGGTCGCGGGGCTCGTGTCACACACGAGGCGTGTGCCGCGCCGCAGGATATCAGTGTTCGCGGCGATGATTATCTCGACAGCGGTGCCTCCAATAAACAACTTCCGGCGTCGCGGGTTTTTCATACTGCGCCCGAATCGCTTTTGGTTTAATTAATTGCTCGCAGTTGTGGCGATTTTTTGGCCGATTTCGCGAGCCGAACCTGCCCCACTCGATGTTGAAAAACGCGAATGTCTGACAGTTTCCGGTTCCCGACCTGCCGGAGAATCGAAGGCCAATCCCCTGGTTTGAGTTTTCCGCTGCAAACCGAACGGACTCGGATTTTATGGCCGAATGCCACATGCAGGCGACGACTCGTGGCCCGTCGAACTCCGTCTCCTCCTCTTTCACCATCCTTTATCCTTGATCGAAGACCCATCATCGTCCCACCCGATGCAGTGTCCGCCGTCCTCCCTGCCGTTATTGACGTTTATGGTAATTTCTCTTAAACCCCCGGCCCTCCCGACGCTGGCCACAGTCGACGGCGGTCAAACTCCACCGTGGCCTTTGTCGAGCTCCGAGCACCTTGAGAAGGTTATGAAAAGACAGGGCGAGAGATGTGGGGAGGGACCGGAGTCGTTCGAAGGAAGTTTGCTTTTTTATCGTTTTATTGTTTTCCCATTTCTCACCATCGTAAATCACAGAAATTATCCGCCGACCCCAACTCGCAACTGTCAAGGTCGTCCTGGCCCCGACGGCGAGGGAGGTGAAGAGGGAGAAGATTTTGTCGGTTGCTGTCGGCGTAATTGCAGTTGTTGGAAGTTTTCACGGGCTCCGCGAGTCATTGAGGGAGAGCAAAACACGGGCGAGGAAAAACCTTCGATGGCGAAAGCAAACGTCGTCAGTCAGGTGGTCACCGGTGGTCATCGCGATAAGCGACCTCGGTCCCTCTCCTCCTCCTCCTCGCCATCCTTCACCACCTCATCCACCTTCTCCAGCTCCATCGGTCTGTCCTCCGGCTGATTGAGCTGTTTTTAATTCGAAACTTCTCATGCTCCTGGGGCCATTCAGACTTAACGATCTCAACCGATCCCGCCTCCGATGACTTCATCAACCTGGAAGAAGAAGTATTTTGCTCATTTTTCCCTCTCTCGCACTCTTCCAGAACCGGTAGCCAGGAGTACCTCGAGGAGAAGGCGGACGAGGACGAGCGGCAGCGGGGCTGTTGCAGCTGCTGCACGCGGCTCTGCATGCCATGTCGGCGATCGCGCTGCTCACGCTGCTGCCGCCGCCAACGATCGTCGTCCGCGGACAACGCCAACGCCGCCAACAACAACAACGATGAGCAACCCGTCCTTTCGGCGCCCAGCAGCGCCGTCTCAACGTCGTCGACGAACCTCGCTGTAGTCGACGAGAAGACGAGCTGCTGGAAGAAGCTGAACTGCTGCAAGCGCTCCAAGAAGCAGAAGAAGCAGGCGATCGGAGTTCACGAGGAGGAGGTCGAGGCCAAGATGCGGAGCGTCCAGGAGGAGGTCCCGGCGGCCGTCGATCAGGCGACGCCGTCGAAGCAGGGCAAGTGCGGCCTGTGTCTGCGCAAGGTCTTCTGCTGCCGCTCGGTGAACAAGGTGAAGACGGTGTCGGGCAGTCGGGCGCCATCGACCATCGCGGACGAGGCGGATCGGCGCAAGTGTTGCTTCTGCATCCCCTGTCGCCGGAAGCGACCCCGGGGCTCGGCCGTGGGTTCCGTGGGCTCGTCGTCGGCGGCCTGGGAGGACCCGGAGCGCGGCATCACGGCGACGGACGCCTCCGTGCTGGAGGGCCAGGAGGCGGCGGTGCCCAAACAGTGAGTCCCAAATAAATAGAATCGAAGTTTTTGAGTCTCACCCTTTGATCATTGCAGGGGTTGCTGTCGACGCTTCTGGGGCCGGCTGTTGTGCTGCAAGAAGAAGGCGCCGTCCGCGGTGAGCGATAGTCGGAGGGCCAGCATGAAGCCAGCCCAGCCGCCCGAGGTGAGTGCTCGTAGTTCCCGGGTTTCGAATGGTTTCCAATAACTCTGCTCCTTTCATCCCGATGGTTTCTAATAATTCTGCTCCTTTCATCCCCCTATTCACCAGGACACTCGACGAAAGCTGCACGTGGACCTCGTCGAATACAACTCGAAGATGAAGGGCGCGATCCCGGTGATGCCGCTCTATTTGGCCTGGTTCTGCGCCATCTGCAACACCGTCTTCCCGGGGCTCGGTGAGTTCAGCGTTCCTCTGAGCTGATGACTTCATTCGATTCCAAGTTGATTTCATTTGATTCCAAGTTGATTTCAATCCAATTTAATTTGATTCCATTCCCATTTAATTTGATTCCAAGTCGATTTCATTCGTTTCCAAGTTGATTCCATTTCGATTCCATTTGATTCAATTCCAATTTCATTTGATTCCAAGTCGATTTCATTTGATTCAATTCCGATGATAATGGATTCAATTCCCATTTCGATTGATTCCATTCCAATCTCTTTTACCTCAATTCCGATATCATTTGATTCAATTCAATTTCATTTGATTCCAAGTCGATTTCATTTGATTCAATTCCGATGTTAATGGATTCAATTCCCATTTCGATTCGATTGATTTCTTTCCAATCTCTTTTACCTCAATTCCGATATCATTTGATTCCATTCCCATTTCATTTGGTTCCAAGTCGATTTCATTTGAATCCAAGCCGATTTCATTGGCTCCATTTAAATTTCATTCCATTCCATTCCCATTTCATTCAATTCCATTTATATTTTATTTAATCCCATTCCTATTTCGTTTGATTTTATTCCGATTTCATTTGATTGAACTTCGATTTCATTTGATTTAATACCGATTTCATGAGCCTTCATTTGATTCCCTTTCCCTCCCGCAGGCACCTTGCTCTCCGGATTCTTCTGCGTGTGCGTCGGCATCCCGAGATTCTCGCAGTACGACAGTGCCAAGGCCCGCTTCGGCGCCCTCATCATCAACATCATCGTGCCGTGTCGCAGCTCTTCTGCGTCCTCTTCTGCCTCGTGGGCTGGGGCTGGTCGATCTGGTGGGGCACCATCATGCTCAAGTGTGCAAGTGCGTGTTACGCCTTGGGTACTTCTATCAGTTGAACTAACTTCCGTCTGATTTCAGGGAAACTGAGCAAGATCCGAAAGGTGGAGCGCCTCGAGATTGAGGAGGAGCAGCGCCAGGCCGACCAAGCAGCCGCGGCGGCCGCAGCTGCCGCCACCCGAGCCATGCTCGTCACCGAAACGGAGGCGGCCAAGGCATAAGCCAGGTGGAAACGAAACCGCAAAGTCTTCTTCAACATCTGACAACGACAAACAGAACTTCCAAATGCTTCCAACGTGAGCATTGAAGGCTTCCAATAATTGTTTAACGAAAGGATGCAGTGAAGGCTTCCAATAATTGTGTTTAACGAAGGATTCACAGTACTTCCAAGGCGATCGTATTGAAGGAAGTGAATTTATCACGGAATTTAGAACAGCAATAGGATATGAAAATGGACGAGAGGATAAGAAAGTGCTTTCCGGTAGAATGAAACATTATGACTTCCAGAGAATTACTTAGTTGACGTCGCATCTTACTAGCAAATAGTCATGTATACAAACTACATACATCGTTTCCAAGTGCTCTCGACAGCCATCGACAGCCACGACCATATCGATTGACTACAAAAACACTATTCGAGACTTCGAATTGTACATAGTTAATGAATAGGAATTGAAATTGAAAACTAATGGAATACAAGTGCACTTATTTAAGCTTATGGCACACGTGGAATTGCTTTAAATTAGATAATCAACAAGTCCAATGAATAGTTATTATATAGTTATAGTTTCCGTTATTGTTTTTGTATCGGTGCAATTTTTATTAAATTGTAAATAGACGTAAGAGAATATAACTTTTCCAAGACGGAAGGAAACGATAATAAAAATACATTTTATTACAGAAACCAAGAATTGTTTTCCATGACGATGATGATGTAAGTAACCGGAAAAAGTAACCCTTTAGGAGAATGAAACACAATCGCATTTAGTCACGATTAATCAATTGTCAGATTTATGAGTTTCATCATAATATATATTTATGTAGTTCTTCCATGATTACATTGAATTATAATTAATCTTATGGTAAATTAAATTGAATTCATTCTCTGTAGGACGAATGCCGATTTGTATTCGTAGTCGTTGATCGAAATCGTGCTAATTGAATGGAAACACCTAAGAACAGAAGCTAAACTAAAAGTTAACAACTAAAATTTACAAACATGAAATCTATTTTTACAGTGTTATCTAGGGAAGCGAATGGTCATAAAAAGAGTAAAATAAATAATAATACATAGGGACCGTGGGCGATCATCTTACGATAGGGTCTAAAGTTAAAACTTAAATGTATAAAATTTACAAAAATAAAGTAAATAATATTGAAATTAAAATTTTTACAGATTACAAAACGAATATTAAATTAAGAACTAAGTATAAAGCTATTTGAAAAGAGCGCTTTCAGGATTTAAGTATTTTAGCAAAGTTCCTTGAAAATCATTGAGTATCTATGGATGTGTTGTGTATGTCGAAGTTTGTGTAATGAAGGTTCAAAATATAAAATTGTTAACAGAATGGCACAAATTTCATGATAAACATATGAACTGCTCATTGTTTCGGTTTCTGGAGTACTGCAATTTTATTGAAATTACGATTGTGTCTTTAGTTTCTAACTGTTTTTGAAGTTTTCAACTGTCTTATATCACTAACGGACGTCTTGAATTATTACTTTTATTTTGCAATCTAATTATGTTCCAAATTCGATC
This sequence comes from Coelopa frigida, assembly GCA_017309665.1. Classification (NCBI taxonomy): domain Eukaryota; kingdom Metazoa; phylum Arthropoda; class Insecta; order Diptera; family Coelopidae; genus Coelopa; species Coelopa frigida. Next base: position 14,929 of record JAFDUT010000477.1, read on the forward strand.
TTTACACTTATATTTGTTATTTTTAAAATATCGGTAACTTGCTGGATCGATCAAGAGCCTGATCCTATTGATAGTGTGAATTAAACGTTGTTTCTGTTTAAAAATAATTTCAATACTTTCTATACTGAAGTCCTATTGAAGAACCAGAGTCATGTGTATATTCACAGCTCTTCCGATCAGACGTAGAACAATGTTCAAAATCAAAGTCAGTGGCGTTTAAATTTGTTACAATAATGATATAAATAATTATTATTATTCGTACATATAGTAAAATATATTTTGAAATATTTTTCTGCCGTGTTCTGACTGACACCAACTGTGGTGGGTCACCGACAATCAATTTGCAAATTGTGCTGGCTTTCGTTAAGTAATGTTCAAAGCTCGAAATACATTGATTTATGTTGACTCCTTTTGAGAAACTCAGACCATTGATCGATCAATTAAAGCTGGACACAATTTTGACAACATCTTTAAGATTTAGAATCAAAACACACCATCACGTTTCATCGTAACGTTACCAAGATTTTCAAGTCACAAAATAAACACCTCGTCGTCGCGAAGTTAAACACAGAATTTGCCAGCACAGCGTCACTTGTTGCTTGTTATTATCAAACGCATTGGTAGTCGTTTTATTAAGTTTCAGGGATTCTGGATTCCATGTGCTCCTCCCTGCTCAGTCAAGTTGCACCGCTTATTGTATGGAGCACTTTTCCTTGCCTCCGCTGATGTCCACCTGTTCCAGTTCTCGTGCGATTTCGTGATCGTCCTCGATTCTGAAATGAGCAAAAGAAAACCCAATTAACATCAATCATATTTTTAAATACTATCGAAACTTACGCAATTTCCTCATTGTGCAGGCGCTGAACCAACTGATCACGTTTGTCCACGATCGCCACCAACTCCTCCAACAGCAGGCGCTCCTTCTCGCGCTGCGCCTCGGTTTTGCGCCAGTCTTCGACCGATTGCGCAGCTCTCAGCTCCTGGTTGAGCATCGTGTACTTGCGCTCAGGTCACTCTCTTGTTCGCTGCAGAACAAGAAGGAAAACATTTGATTTCGGTCGCAGGACACGAGGACAGGACCCCGAACTTACAGTATGTTCAGCTGCATTTGGCGACGCAGCAACGCATTCTTCTTGTTGCCAACGTGAACCATTGGGACAGCAGTTGTTCCTCCGTTTCCTCTGATTCTGCAGGAAGAGAACGAAACGAAATTAGATATCGAAGGCCACCGTGGGCGAAAAGGCAGCTAAATCTAGATTAAACAGTAAGCGCCGGGGTTAAAGAGTCGGTGTAAGAACCGGTGTGAGGTCATTTGGCAACTATTTGAACGCTAAGCGCTGTGCGGCGCTTGCTGGAATGAGTTAGTGTCTGGCGAGCGGATTGATTGGTGGATGAGTAAATGTTAGATTTCGGTTTGCTGGTTCTAACGGCCGATTGGCCTTTTGCCGATTTGGTGTTAGTCACTGAGGTAATTAGAAATGAGGTTAATGAACGAACGAACGAACGAGCGAGCGAGTGATCGAGCTTCATGTACAGCACAAACGACAACAGAGTAACAGTAGGAGCAACAAGTGTTGGAACGTAAGCTCAAGTGCGATCACTGCTGAACTTAAGTTTGTGGGTGAGCGGTGGTTAAAAGTAGAGCAGCAGCAGCTAGAAAGCTTATTACGGCACAAGAGCGGTTAAACAAAGGGTTCGCTACGAAGCTTTTCAACTATGGGACTATTTTACCACCACCTGCACCTCGACCCGCACGTGCTGCGACTTCTTGAGCGTCGTCGCCGCATGCCGGGCGCAACATCTTCATCGCTGAACACTTTCAGATTATCACATGAGGAATGATTGGACGAAGCGGGGGGACAATGGATGGCTACAATGATTCGCAACGTTTTGATTCGTGTCGACAACATTGATGCATGAGTGTGATCGTGGACGTGGACGTTGGCGCGTTCTCGAGCGCCTCAAGGCGCGATTCTCATCTGCGTACGCGGTGTCCTCCCCCTCCTCCTCCTCCTCGTCGCTGGAGGCGGACGTGGAGCCGGGCGGCGTGAGGGAGCACTCATCGCCGTTCTCGGTGTTCAACAACTTGATTCTAATACTATGATCACCGCCACCTATGCTATTGCGCAGTAGTCTAAGGAAGGGGTTTCTACTATATCTATTACTTGGATTGCCACCCATCACAGCGCGCAGTTTCTTCTCCAGGCTGCTGGCCTTCTGGTCGATGGCCTCCTGTTCGCGTTCGAGCGCCTCCAGCTCCGACTCGATGTAGGACAGTTTGTCGCCCTAGAAACAAGAATGAATGATGTAAGATAACATTCATTTGAATCACATTTTTTTGCTCACCTTCTTTTCGATCTTCGGAGAGATCCGATCCATCACAGAGTTGAAGGATTGCAGCGGGCTGGTGCCGTTGAAACGTTCGCTTAACCTATGACTAGGACTTAGTTTATTGTTGCTCAGGTTGTTCGTCAAGTCGATGTCGCGTGGCGGCGTGATCTTCTTTGTGGGCGAGAGCGGCGGCATCTTGGTTGGCGAGTGCGGGCCGTAGTCGTCGATGCCGTTGTGTATCGGGGAGATGGTGCGTTCGGGGGAGAAGTTCATGCGCTTCAATCGCGTCGGCGACGTGGGGCTGTCGAGGCTGTTGTGGGCGCCGCCGTTGGTGGTCTTCGAGCGGGTCTCCAGGATCAGGCGACGCGCCTGTTCACGAAGACGCTGCTGACGCTCCTCCTAAGGGAAACAAAAACGTAATCTTTTAGCAAAGTGTCTGGAGAAATGAAGTTGAAGCTCCTTAGTTTTTATTATTTAAAAAGAAAATGTATCATTTAAATAGAAAATGAATCTAAAATTTAATAGAAGCAAATCAAAGTTGAATAAAGAAGAATTAACCAAATTTGTGCGTTACTCACGTCGTTCTCGTTGCGTTCACCATTGGAAATTTTTAACTTTTCCATCATCATTTTCGCTTTCTCACTCATTTCCTTATGACGTGACAAAATTTTCTAAAATCATATGAAACGAAGAAACGAAAACAAAGCCAAGCGAACAAAATAAAATTAATGAATTCAAGTGCAAGCCAAAAAATAATCAAATTAATTATATACAATCAAAAATAATAGAAGCTTAGTTGGGTTTGGATTTTATTCTAACGACTCCTGGAGTAGGAATCTTCTTTCGAGTCCCATGAAATGGAATTGATCAATGCCAATCGTTTATCGGAGGTTTTAAATGGTATAAAGCCTTCTAATGAAATTCGAACGAAACTTTATCAAACTTAACAGAAACTTGAAAACAAGTCAACAAAACTTTAACGTAATTTAAGCTAATCGAAGGAAATATTGGATTTCCACCTGATGACTCACGTTTGTTGTGTTTGGATCTAAAGATGTCGGCGACGTGGGCACCTGTTGGTTATTCGAAGTGTTCTCCTGATTGTTGCTGGTGTACAGCTTCAACTTCCGGTTTCCATCCGCGTCCGCATCCTCGACAGCGATAACTTCGTCCTCCTCCTGTTTGCTCGTGTCCTGCAACGCCGACAGATTCGAATGTGCGATGCGTTGATCGAATTCTTGTCCTTGGTCGGCGACAGCACTTTGCCCAGGATGCTCTTCGAGCCCGAGAGTATCAAGTTCTTGACGTCCTTCTTGGCCGTGGGCGACAGCTGAGAGGACTTGTCGAGGCCGAAGATGTCGTCATCCAGCGAGTTCTGGTGCAGGAGATGCGCCTTCAAGTGGCTCAAATTGAGAAGATTCTGCGAGGGGTTGTCCGACTTGTAATTGCCAATGACGTAACTCGACTCGTCTGACGTTGGGCCTGCAAAGAGAGAGAATTGCGTATAATTGACAGCAGGACTGACTGCCGGAGGCCGTCTCAATTTACCAATTTGTTCGATTTGCAGTTGCTTGCCCGTGAAGTGGGCGCGCAATTGATGCAAATACGTCATCACGGCCAATTTGTCCGGCACCGCCAGCAGACTCATGTCGCGTGGCTCGATGACGCGTGGGATGCCCAGCGACGGCGGCGTCGAAGGCCGTGCGACAGTTGCCGACGACGTCGTGGGCCGACAACTTCGTCATATCTCTGTGGAGGAGAATTCCATTAATTAGCCACTGACGCAGACACAAGGATTGATTAATCGAAACTCACATCAGATGCGACTCGAAGTGATGGATGATCGCGCAGAAGGCCATGCCGTTGCGCCAACTGGTGGTCAGGTTGGTCACCTTCACATTGGGGTAGTCCTTGGTGACCTCCTTGCACCACTCGAGCAGGTCCTGGCCGGGCGTGTTCTCCTTCAGGATGATCTTCTCTACCGGCTTTGAGCTGTTGATGTTGCCGTTGTTGAAGGACGAGTTCACCGATAACAACGACGAGTTGTTGTTGCTGTTGCTATTGGTGTTGAGGTCGTTCTCGTAGCTCTTCTTCAGATTCAGCGGTTGCAGCTCGCGCGCTTCTGATCGGATCGTTGTTGTTGCTGCTGCGAAGGTTGGTCTTGTGGCTTCACAACGCCGTTGGACTTCAGAGAAGTCTCCGTTCGGTCCTCGTTGGTGGTCAGAGAAGGCTCAGTTGCCGCCTTCTCTTCTGAACCAACCATCGATTTCGATAGAGATTCCTCCACCGAACTCTTCTTAACTTCAGCGGTCGAGTCCAGGGCTCCACCTTCCGACTCCTTCGACAACTCGTTGATCGAGTTGTCTGCAGACGACGGTGTTTCCGATTTTCCAAAGGAGTCCTTGAAATCGATGCTCTTGCGGACACTGTTGTGCAGCGATGCCTCAGCGGCGGGCTTCTTCTGCTCCACCGGTTTGCCAATCGGAGTCGAGGTGACGATCTTGGTGGCTGCAGACGTCATCTTCGTCTTCGGTTCCACGGCCTTCGCAGCGTCCGCCGGCTCCTCCACCATCGACCTATCAGCTTCCTTAGGAACTTTTGTTGCTGTCGTCATCGTCGCCATCGTCGTCGACTTGTTGCCGACACTCTCTGGCTGCGGTTCGTGGTGAGGTTGTTGAATCGGTTGCGCTGCACTCGGGGTTTTCAGCAACTCGTCGTCTGCTGCTTGTTTATCTAATTCGAGTTCGAAATTGAGGCGGTTAACTTCGGCCAATGGAGTTGGATCTTCGGATAATGAAGGTACTACAAGGTGTGTACGAAGGGCCAACAACAACAACAACATCAACATCAACATCAACGACAACAACAACAATTATAATACAACAACAGAGTAACATAGTACAAACGCATTAACACGTAACAGTGTAGGAGGAAGGAAATGTTGATTGATTTACACGAGGTGAGAGTGGAAGGAACAGAAAAGGAAGAGAGAACAAACATGGAAATGGTCAGTAACTACATTCAAATATGCACATTATTTATGGATATACTATAATTATCGTTATGATACTGTATACTAATATTAACACTAAATACATAAATCAATAATGTTCTACACTAGGAATATATTATGGTTTGGGGTATGTGAAGGAACTTCTTCAACCGACAAGAGGATGAGTATTACAACATATAATCATGGGGTTTCAATACGATATACACATGAAGACCTAACTTTCTAATGCTAATCTAAAAACGTCCATAGTCCATAAACAAACATCGCAACGACCATAAGTGGAACACAAACATGGCCTGAACAGTGAACTCTTGCTTACCACTCAGAGGCGTCGGTAGATCGATGCACCCATTGAGACTCGATGTCATCTGCTCCAGCTGTTGTGTGAAGTCGAACAGATGGTCCGATATGTCGCCGGAACTTTCCAGGTCGGGGATGTCCTCGAGGTCATCGAGCGGCGCCACGTCGCAGTTGTTGTTCACAGACATGAGCGACACCACGCTCTGCATGTCCTCGTCGCTGCGGGA